>JARFNZ010189656.1:0-15765 GCA_031763405.1 Balanus nubilus
TTAGAAGGGGGGGGGGTGTTCAAACACCCCCGGCACGAGGCGGGTGGCGCCGAGCACCGGCACGGCGCGGGTTAAGCAAATTGTTGGATGGGTAATTTTATACGTAGAACTCGATGGTGGCGGTAATTTTACCATCTGAGCTCATTCAAGTCAATATAGTGTGAAGGTCACGCCAAACAATGTCAAAAAGGTCAAATGTTCATTTTTTTAAAACAAAAAGTGCATGATTATGGTTCACTTTTGTCCCAGGAATCCAATGATGTCATTTTTTCCGTACAATGTTTAGAAATACCTAAAAACGCGTTCATAAAACTGACGTCATCAGCTTGTATACAAATTAGAGCCATTTTTAGTCACTTTGGGGGTAAAATATTGAAATATCAATTTTAAATTTGGCATGTTGGTTATTCAGAGGTAGTTCTCTATCATAAATTCAGTTGTTTTGAAAATTAGGGGAAAAAAATGTTGGGCTTTGTTGACATTTTCCCAAAATTTCGTTTTTTTTATTTTTGGGGTCAGCAACATGAACTTGAAATTCCAAGATGGCCATTTTGTAAAACTTGTCATTTTACGTCTTTTGGCGTTTTGTATTTGCAATCTGCTTCAAAACTCGATTTTGGGCGAATTTTCAAACATTTAGCGATTTTCGGCATAAAATGCAACGTAGTGACGTCAGTAAACTCATTATATGTCCAATTTTTTTCAACAAAACATGTCATATTTTTTCTTGAGGACGTAAAATTGTTGTACGCAAAGCTACGCTAAGTTTCACGTCAATATCTATAAGGTTTCGGAAGTTATTCAGGAAAAACCGAAGGGGGGGTCGAATCCGACCCTCCCCCAGACGGTCGTGGGTTAAACGATGTCAACAACAAAAGATAAGCCAACCGAGACACGGCACCTCATCCCAGGACGCGAGTTGGTGCCACGAGAAAATGACGACCTGCTACATAACACCACAGATACAATCATCACATTCTTCGCAATCGTTTCAATCCTCACACTCGTCAGGATCATCAAAGTCACACGATTACAGCCACCACAGTCGTCAGCGAAACCATCACAGCGCGTCACAGACACCATCACAGCGCGTCATAGACACCATCACAGCGCGTCACAGACACCATCACAGCGCGTCACAGACACCATCACAGCGCGTCACAGACACCATCACAGCACGCGCGTCACTCGTCGCCACCTCACCAGCGGAGGCCTCGCCTCGCCAGGCGGTGGTCCTCCGCTCGTGCCGCCCTGCACCCCTCAGTTGCCGCCGCCGCCGGGCACCTCAGCTGGTCTCCGACTGGGCAGTGTCCGCCGATCCATCTCTATCGTCCCTGACCGCCCACCGCTCCTAGCACGGGAGGCCATCAAAACAGACTGAGTCAGGGAGCCCGATCACCGGCCAACCTCGGCTAGTCACGTACAGAAACACCCCCCATGATTACACAGGTGAAACTAGGCCGTGAGTAAGTGCGGGGAGGGGGAGGGGATGGGAGGAGGGGATGGGACGAGGGGAGGGGGGGGGGGGGGGGGTCGGTCACGGCTATCCCACTGTTGGACCGTGATGGTAGATCAGAAAGGGGCGTGAATCTAACATGAGCGATCGTTTGCACACACGGGGAACGGAAAGGAGTGTTCTACCTTCGGGCGGTATTCTACCAAAATGAATCACCGCCACAGCGAAATAAATTGATCTATCGTATTTCTGCCCCTGGAAAAGATGTGATAGCTTTCCTTCACGGTGTGCCTCATGTTTGACTTCTGACCCAGGTCAGTTCGCTATTGATACTCAATAACTGCATGTCATGATAAAGGATCACTCATGGAACTCTGAGGTACAGACACATTTTAGATGTCAGTACTATAAGTAACGTTTAACGTGTTACTTTGAACCCAACGATGCCGGTGCCGGTGTGACGGCGGCGGTGATATGATGATGATATGATATGTATTTAGGTGCTCCCACAAAGTGGGTGTTCCAGCATCCACGTCGATGAACACGCGATACAAATACAAGTTAAAAACGAGACACAAAGTAAGACGCGACATGTGAATTACAAGTAAACATTCACCTGCTTGACAGGTAGGATGTCAAGGCAGATTAAAAATCTTTGCTGCTGTCGGTGGCCGACTCGCGCACATTGGAGGGCAGTCCATTCCAGGCGTTGACAGACCGAGACAGGAAGGAGCGACGGCTGAGCTCTTTACGGACACGCGGCAGTTGTAACAGCCCGTCAGAGTTCGCCCGAGTGTTGCGATCCTATACATCGGAGCGGCGGACTACGAACTCACAGAGCATCTCCGGCGCACGATCGGCTGTGAGGATGTCTCGCATTAACATGACATCGCGATCGCAAATCATGTCATCCACTCCAGCCATTCAAGCTCACGCAGCTCGGGCGTCACTCGGTCGCGATATCCAACGTTACTAACGATACTGGCGCCAAAGTTCAAAGCTTTTTGTACGCGGCGTTTCTGTGTCGCCGTACAGCTTCCCCAGACTGACAGACAGTAACGCACATGGGGAAACACCAGCGCTTCGATCAGCAGCCGGTGATGGTGATGGTGACGGTGACGGTGACAGTTCCTCCCCCTCTGCCTCGGCAGGAAGCCAGCGTCCGAACCCGCAGCCGAAGTCAGCAGGTCGCCGATCTCGGAGCCTCCTTGTGATCTCTCCAGCGTCTCACCAGCACCACTCGGCCAGCAGTCATGGTCATTGAAAAGCAGTACAAGCCAGAGGACGAGCCCGATCCCGAGCCGTTCCTGTGAGTAAGGGGTAATTTATTTTTGCAGAGTAAGTCACAATGTTGCCTATCGTCATGGGGTAAATAAATCGGTTCAAACTAAATCGATCGCGGTGGCATAATCAATTCACCAATCACTGTTAAAAATTCTGGATCAGAGTTGGCTAGTATCGATATTACACGTCATTCGATAAATGTTGTGCACATCTCTTCTTCCATAAATTAGGCATCTCTCTGCTGTGTTGTTGTTTCTATTTCGATGAGGATCGTCCCCCTCCGACCACCACCGATGTACCCGCCAGTGTATGTACTTACATACCTACCTGACCTGCTAATCGACTCGCTCTCTCCGTAGATTCGTCTCGCTCGAGCAGAAGCGCCTCGATGGCACCAAGCCGTACGATGCCAAGACGGCCTGCTGGATTCCCGATCCCAAGGAGGGCTTCCTCCTGGCAAAGATCGTCAACACCAGTGGCGACAAGACCACCGTCCAGCTGCCCAACTTCGAGGCCAGTACCTGAGCACATGTATACCTACACGACCAAGACAAATACCTACCTTTAGCACAACCACACATGCACAAACCCAACCCAAAAATTGCTTAGTATTACTCCCTTATCTCAAATGTCATCCATCTTAAAAACATACAGAAATAAGACGGCGAAATTGCAGAATATCACAAAGTAGGGATTCCTTACTCTCAAGAATCTTTACTGAGTGATCTACAGTCCACAGTACTTGGTCTCATGCAAATGCAACACGTGGCAAAGGCGAGACCTCGTGTCTTAAGGCCAGTGGCCGACCTGCTGACGTCACGTGATCTCTGTCTACAGGAGAAGGAGTTCAAGAAGACATCGCTGCAGCAGGTGAACCCACCCAAGTTTGAGAAGTGCGAGGACATGTCGAACCTCACACACCTCAACGACGCCTCTGTGCTGCACAACCTGAAGCAGCGCTACTACACCAAGCTGATCTACGTGAGTCTCGGAGGACGGACAGTACGCCGCCTATTCTTCACCGATCGATAGCTCTGGCATCTATGCGCTACAAAGCTGCCCTGCAAAGAGCTGACTACCACAGGACAACTCAATTCACGTTTAATTGGTTGTCAACTAATATTTATCTAAGCGTATAAATATAGAACGCAAGCTATCATTTGTGATTGTAATTTCGAACTTGCAGCCTGTTCTGCACGTCCACGAGTCTGTTCATCTAAAAAATAACCCTTGAAACAACTTTGATTACCATTTGTGACCAAGTCGTGAAAATAGTACGTTACTACGGTACCTTTATAAACGATTACCAAGCCTTTTCGCAACGATGCTTAAAGTCGCATCTAAGACACCAACATCCGTTCTTAGACTCAGCCTGTGACCGTTAATTAACGCGATGTCACTTGCTTGACCTGCGTGTATAACCTATGTCATTCCAGACCTACTCGGGGTTGTTCTGCGTGGCCATCAACCCTTACAAGCGGTTCCCCATTTACACCCTGCGAGCCATCAACATCTACAAGGGCAAGAGGCGCAACGAGGTGCCTCCGCACATCTTCGCCCTGGCCGACGAGGCTTACCACGACATGATGGCCAGTGAGTAGCGAAACTTACCACGGCATCATGGCCAGTGAGTAGCGAGACTTACCACGGTATGATGGCTAGTGAGTAGCGAGACTTACCACGACATCTTGGCCAGTGAGTAGCGAGACTTACCACGGCATCATGACCAGTGAGTAGCGAGACTTACCACGGCATCATGACCAGTGAGTAGCGAGACTTACCACGGCATCATGGCCAGTGAGTAGCGAGACTTACCACGACATGATGGCCAGTGAGTAGCGAGACTTACCACGGCATCATGGCCAGTGAGTAGCGAGACTTACCACGGCATCATGGCCAGTGAGTAGCGAGACTTACCACGACATCATGGCCAGTGAGTATCACAGTTAACCCTTAGGATTATTTGGGTTGTGGCGGCTGCGACCACCCGCACCTGGCTCCAACTAAAAACAGCATCATTTAACTGTCACCGCCATCACCAATCACCTAATATCTCATAATCACCATCATCACCTTCTCATTGGCTCCCCCAATCGCTTATTAATGAAATCATCTCCCTTTGAACCCGAACCTATATTTACCGAAGACCACCAGCATCTGGATATACTAACTAGCACGTTCTCCTCTCCCGACCCTGCGGACCTGTCAAACTGCCCTGAAGCACCCGAGGACGGGCCAGAGACGAGTGGGGACGGGGCGGGGGAGGAGTCAGGGCGGGGCGGGGCGGGGCGGGGTCAGTTCCAGGCGGGCCTCTGGCGGCCCAATATAGCTCAGCCGTCGGCGTTCATTGGCAGGGAGCCAGTCCAGTCCAGACGGGCGCCACTGACCGTATTTAGAGGTCCAGTCGGGCTAGCCTGATAGCGCAGAGGATATTCGATAAGCAGACACCGCCTACACTGCTAAAGATGGCCGAAACGACGCCAAGATTATCAACTGTTGCGCTGTTTTACGCAAGTTTATGCAATGTTTTCTTGATTATCTGGTTGCGAGAGTCAAATATGTTACGTTTCCATTTATAGTTGGCTGTCCTAGCGCTAAATCTGCCGGGTAATGTCTGCGGATAAAATAATATAGCTTCCAGTAAACCACTATCCCAGATAAACTTAAACATAACAATACATTATTCATTGCTTCCAAACGAAAAAATGCGATAAGGTGGAAGCAAAACAATTCATGAAGTGCGACATCAATTCAATTTTATTCAAATTTCACAACCTTATTCCGTCATTGCATTCAATGAACCTAAGGATAGTAATAATCTCTTGAATTGGAGCTTTTGTTTTTTGTTTAAATATTTAATTATTTGTGTTATTGTTTAATCGATTAAAAGAAGCAGGTTAAACATATAGCGAACGGAATATTTACCGAGGGGAAGTTTCTTAGCAATAGCCTTGACATTCCCCTTTCATGTTTTTCTAACAAAATATCTCTCATTTTTCAGATGGAGTGAACCAGTCCATCCTGATTACGTAAGTTCATGGGCACTGCAATAGCGTACTTCTCCTATACTTTTGGTATTCACTTCTCTCATCGTATCGAACAAAAAATCACGTAACTTTAGAAGTTGGAAAAAAGTACCTATTTGTGTATAAGTTGCCACCGGATGTTAGGTTTTACGACTTTTGCTAAACCCCATGACCAAATGGGCATTAACCCAATGGCCTGATGATGGATATGGTTGATATGATTGAAGCACCAACAGACCCTTTTACACGAGCACGGGATTTCAGCAATCGTGTGAACGTGTTGCCCCCACAGCTGACCTGAGTTGACCCCTGCTGACCTGTGCTGATCCATGCTGACCCCTGCAGCGGTGAGTCCGGAGCCGGAAAGACTGAGAACACCAAGAAGGTCATCACCTACTTCGCCAATGTCGGCGCCACGGGCAAGAAGAAGACCCAGCAGCCGACCAAGGTCAGTCAATACGGTTCATTCTCAGCATCCCTGGCAGATGGATCAACAAACATTGTTAGGTGGCCAAGAGACTGCTAGACATATGTGTGGTTTGATGAGTTTGCCTCCGACGAGCTGCCATCCAGTCAAAACGGTTACCATCAGACAATCTGGATTTGAGCACTGGCGAGCCACATCTGACGATATGATGTCTATAACATATGTATCATGTATTTGACGTCACTGTGACGTTGTGCGTGAGCTCACCGTCATCTTGCTGTTGCAGGGTAACCTGGAGGACCAGGTCGTCCAGACCAACCCTGTGCTCGAGGCCTTCGGCAACGCCAAGACCACCCGTAACGACAACTCGTCTCGCTTTGTAAGTGGCGCCCAGCAGAGCCAAAACTGATGTACGGGAAGCATCTTGAGCGACATACTCAGAAATGTCCTCGCCTTATCATTATTCCGCGCCCCGCTGGGGTATTTAGCCGAACACGCCCCGCTGGGGGGGGGAAGATTCTGCCCCCCCTGTCTAACTCCCGAACCAATAGCCGTAGCGAGACGCGCGAGGCGGCGACCGAAAGCACTCAATGAGGAAATTCTGAAGCATGCTTAACATTCTCCTTAAAAGGTCAAGGTCAAAGTTCAAGTTCAGGTCAAAGGTCAAAACCACGTGTTTCCGGATTACTGGCTGTAGCGACAATAATATCAAGAACAGCGCGACCAAACTCAGCCAAAACACTTCCAATTAAGGGGGGAAGGTACTGCTACAGTAAAACTCTCATATTAAGCACAGGTCAAGGACAAGCTAAGGTCACCAAGGTCGCCATATGCAAAAGGCATATGAAAATCGTGTGACGCATGCTATATGGTTGATTCCAGACGTATAATTCAACGGTAACAATTATTTTGACATTTGACCTCAAGGTCAGGTCACAAAATGTCAAAAAAGGTCAAATATTGAAATTGTATTTTTGTCTCAAGATTTGTCTCAGGATTCCAATGGTGTAATTTGTTTTTTCGTACGAAGTCATAAATGTAAAAAAACGCAATGAAAAAGTGACGTCATCCAAAGATATACTTATTGGAGTCACCTGGGGGTCAAAAATAAAGATATTGCTTTGAATTTTGGCATGTTGAAAGGTTAGAGGTTCTTCTCTTACATATATTCCGTTAAAAAACTGAAAATTTTGGAGGTTAAGGGAATTGTCCCCACAAAATGTTTTTCTTTATTTTGGGGTTAAAAACTCAAAGTTTGAAAATCCGAGTCACCATGTTGTGGAGGATGCATTTTCCCGTCTTTTGCCGGCTATTATTTTCAATTTGCATAAAAACACGTTATTTTACGGCCGTTCAAACATTCGTCGATTCTTGACCAAAAATGGCGTGACATGACATCACTAAAACGTCATTTTATCATTTTATCCGACCGATTTTACTGAAATTTGATAGGAAGATGTCAAATTGATGCATTATAAGGTCCTGAAAGTTTGACGCCCATGTCGAGCGTCGTTTAAAAGTTATTGAGAAAATCCGGGGGAGGCAGATTCTGCCCCCCCCCCCCATCCCCCAGCGGGGCGCGAGTTAAGTCAATTCCCAGGTTTGTTCTGCCCTTTTGTCTATAGGTACCAAATAACCGATTCATTGCATATCATGCAGAATTCGAAAGCAATATTCGCCTTTAATAGTCCTCATAAATTTGGCGATACAGATAAATTACGTATTAGGGATTGTAACTATTATTACAATTATATCACTGCCGCCGTTACAATGCCACAACCGCAATGCACTACACCTCTTTTAACATTGCATCCACCGCTGTCACCATTGCAATACCACCGCTGCCACCATTACAATCCCACCGCTGCCACCATTACAATCCCACCACTGCCACCATTACAATCCCACCGCTGCCACCCTTACAATCTCATCGCTGTCACCATTACAATCCCACTGCTGCCACCATTACAATCATCCGCCTCCCCGCCGCAGGGTAAGTTCATCAGGATCCACTTCGGCCCGATGGGCAAGCTGGCCGGCGCCGACATCGAGACATATCTGCTGGAGAAGGCCCGCGTCATCTCGCAGGGCCCGCTGGAGCGCTCCTACCACATCTTCTACCAGATCATGTCCGGAGCCATCGATGGCCTGCTCGGTGAGCCACGCGCAATGCACCTACAGAAGTGCTGGTGCCAAACAAACGAGGCCGTGTAATACATGCCGTGATTTATTTCATCGGCTTTATTGCAGGCGTATCGGAGTACTTTTGGTTTTCGTTGGGCTTTGCAGTTTCATTTCGCTCAATTTGATGAAGTTTTGGTTTGGTTTGGTTGGGGGTTCTAGTTTCATTTCGCCCAATTTGATGCAGTTGATGCGACTGGACGAAAGTGAACACATGTTCCCGAATTCAATAATGAGTTGCCGTGTCTTGCCACGCAGATCGACTGCTGCTGTCGACCGACATCTATGACTACCACTACGTCTCCAACGGCAAGACCACCGTGGACAGCATCGATGACGACGAAGAGATGAAGATGACAGACGTGAGTTCAGCCGCACACCGCCGCCGCAGCGCTCGCAGTACTCGGGGTTGTAATTATCTAACCCCCTTGGACGTATAAATATACAACAGCGCAAAACGTGGTTTAGGCAGAGACAACTTGATGATTTTGTCTTGTTTTGGTTCAACCAGCGAATATGTTCATGATAAATAGGTGCATCAACTTCTAACCACTTTCTAGCTATTTTATCATGAACTTGCACACAACAAAATGTTTCACCAGTGTTTCGCATTCATCAAGCGTTTCGTTTCTCCTTACAGAGCTTACATTTGACATGCATTACTGACCAAATAACAAACCTATGGTGTGTAACCTTTTCAGTATGTAGAAGGTAACTTCGGTAGGTCTAATCATCGCAAAATGACTATTTAAAATAAGCAGCATGTTAAGTCTTCAACCTCAGTCATGCTGTAAATGTAGGAGTTGTTTGGTCGTTGATGATTTGTAATTCAATTCATTTATTCAAAATCCTGATACATAACAAAGTGTAAAATGAGAATATCCGACTTTGTTCATACGTCATACGTAATTATAAATATAATGTTGAACTTCCATGTTTTCAGCTTTCAACAGCATTTTTACGTGCTTCTGTTCATTTTCTTTCCTGTCTGGCGCACAGAATCAGCAAAATGTCTGCATACACATTATACCTACGTACTCTGAAATTAATATTATTTTGTATCCTATCACTTACAGCTTTACTGTCTGCAGTAGAATCATTATTTGACGCCAATAACATTCTTTGCGCTGTGCTGAGGTCTGTGGAGTGGAGGTAAAATGTGATGGTCTGCCTTTTACGTTTATTTACGTTTTTATGCTGTCGATTTTGCATTCTACTGCTTCCTGCTTTGTTCTCGCTGCTGTGCTCAGTGATCGGACGGTGTGCCTCAGGGCACAGTAATTCGCCCTGGCTGTTCTCTGCACACCGCTAACCGCCGTGCCGCATCACCTCCCTCCCTCAGACCGCCTTCGACGTGCTAAACTTCACCCAGAAGGAAAAGGATAACATCTACCGCATCGTGGCGTCGGTGATGCAGTTCGGCGAGATGAAATTCAAGCAGAAGGGTCGCGAGGAGCAGGCCGAAGCCGACGGCACCAAAGTATGTCCGCCCCACACCCCTCCACACGGCTCCGCTGACCTGACCACTCTCTCGACCCACAGCACGCGTTCGACGTGCTGGCGTTCACGCAGACCGAGAAGGACAACATCTACGCGATAGTGTCGTCTGTGATGCAGATGAGCACGCTAAAGTTCAAACAGCGCGGTCGAGAGGAGCAGGCTGAGGCAGACGGCACCGCAGTAAGGCAGCTACGCCGCTGCTGCTGAGCTGAGCTGATGACCGCTGACCAGCTGCTAAGCTGAGCTGACGATGGCTGCCACACGCGCTCTGTTTCTCAGCGCTCAATGAGATCGCTCACTGCTGAGACCTGGTCCCAACGGCGGATGGTCGGAGCTTCGGATGTTTTTTTTGTTACTTTCATAGCCATTCCAGTGCCCTAAGTACAATCTTGCTCTATTTGAAGGACAGTATAATCTTACACAAATCTTGTCCGGTATAAAAGTATTGCATATGCAATGAGGCTGACGGACCAGGTCTTAACAGCGCGTGATCATTCTAATGGGGTTAAACGAGGCCAGACTTACGCCATTTTCCCTTTGGTAGCAGTGCAGGACAAAGAGAAGTTGGCAAACAAAATAATATGGACAATTTACCTAACGAAGCAAATCAACTTATTATTGCCTAAGTAGTAGTTGCATGCAGCATGCCTTCCGATGCACGCTAACAACATTACAAAGATCCTCATCGTGTGGGGCATGCTGCCCATTTGATTCGGTGTGAATCCACTAACTGTTTGACTGTCCATAACATGCAAATTACAATGCACGCGCCTTAACTCCAGTACTCCGTACACGGTTGTGTGAGTTGTAGCGATTTCAGCACCTTGTATGACCCTGGATCATGTTAAATGTCATTGTTTGGCAGCACGGTTTGGCAGCACGGTTGTTCCAAGCACGGTTCCATGTGTCATATTTCCGTCGGTGACGTCATTTTATGACAATTGACGTCACCTGTTGTGACCCCAGGCACGTCAGGGTTCGTCACGCTCCGGCAGTTGACGCTGCCCCCCCCCCCCCCCTCCCTATGCCCAGCCCAGCGCACGATATCTTTAGAGCCCTCCATAGTGAACGAGATTAGGATGCGCTCCTATTCTAGTGAAATGCACCCCTGGATGCAGTCCAACCTAGAATTCGGCCTCTCGAAGTCAAAGCACGGCTCACGGGCTTCTGTCAAGACACTAAGCAAAGGGCTTGGACGTTCCATTTGTAAATACAACTAAAGCTAGCGAGTTATTTATGACACCATATCATCAAATACCGATTCATCATTCGTATTTGATCGTGTCATTTAAGAAGGTATGTACATGAGCCGTGGCATGACCTTGTCAGACATACTGGGATGACCCCCCCCCCCCCCCTATACCAACGCTCCACAGCAGAGGAGACGAGGGATGTGTGACCCCCACCCCACCCCAACCCCACCTCTCTTGTACCCCCCACCCCGACCCTGAACTGGAGGACAGCATGACAGCATGTATTACGGAGCCGGCATTCAACCGAGCTGCCCCTTTGTGCGACCCTCGTACCTGGACAGTTGGCTTCTATTGCACGGAGATAGCCATAGGTATCAATTTTCATTTAGCACCGTAGTTGTTGAAGCAAAAAACATTGAACAGAAAGAAGCATCCCGTCGCAAGTATCAATTTCGAGGATGATTTTGTTTTAGTGATTTATTTAAGATAAATTATCTTTCTTGTGACAATAAAAATGGTCATGTTTGTCCATATGTGATGGATATAGACATACTTATTCCCGGTTTATTTGTTTCCGCCTTTCACTTAACTTTCATCAGTAAAATTGTTCAAATATGCATGGCATGCTTACCTAAAAAATTACATTGCTGGGATATGAAATGAATTGGGAAGTGGAAGATAAAAAAATGTATACACATACATATACAATATATATAACTACTATGGCAAAGGGACGGAAAAGGATAGTTCAGTAGGTAAGGCGGGATACAAAACTGAAAGTGCTGCCGCTGCCCAATGTGACGTCACTGCTGTTTCCTCTCACTGTTGACTGTTTTGGTGATCCCATCACCACGAGCTCGACTCAATATGACGCGGTGCTATCACCTGTTTCCTGTGCGTGTACGTGTGTAGGTGTGCATTACTTGTATCTATGGAGCTGCGTTCCCGATCGACAAAATGAAGCGATTCAAATGTGTTCTGCCCCGTCTGCTATTAATGGTTATTTCCACACTGAAGGTGGCCTGCCATGCTCCATCCGCGTTGCTTCTTCGTGCACTATGGAATATGCATTTAATTGACCCATTTCATTGTCTCTCTAGCTCCAATGTCAGGTTCATACCACCCCACCTGCCAGTCTCCCGCTACCACCCCCGACCCGCGACAGTCCCTCACTGATCCGCCACTAGTCCTCTGTTCCCCACTGACCAACCCCGCTGACCCCGCTGACCCCGCTGACCCCCGCTGACCCCGCTAACCCTTCACTGACGTGGCCGGCCGGTAGGAGGGTGAAAGCGTCGCCAAGCTGCTGAATATCGACGGCAACGAACTCTACAAGAACCTGCTGAAGCCCAGGATTAAGGTCGGCAACGAGTTTGTCAACCAGGGTCGCAACAAGGATCAGGTCAGTACAGAGGAGCAAAGACCGCAGCCTGGCCGCGAATGTTTTACCCGTCACCCCTAGATGGCAGCAGTGCGCTTCCCTGCATAGGTAGACTGTCTCGGAATACACCTGGATAGGTAGACTGTACCGGAGTGCTCAGAAAAGCATAAAGCGCGTCAGATGATGTTTCAAGCATTTTATAACCAATAGTGTTGTGAGCAACTATCTACTATCTAACCTGCCCATGTCATGCTATGTCTTGCCTCCACTTTTGCGACAACTCCACTTCATGACCTTTGTTCTCGCATGACGCGATTCTGATACAGCTTGGGATCCTCAAGTGCTGAATGGCCATGCGAATGTTCACCTACAAAATCCCGTGCGCCAGCATCCTAAGCTAGTCTGACCTTGCCTTGACCAACCTAACCTACTCTGACCCGACCTGACCCTCCCTGACCTGACGGGTCCTGGTCTGACCTGACGCCCAACAGGTGTACTATTCGGTGGGTGCTCTGGCCAAGAACATGTACGATCGGGTCTTCAAGTGGCTGGTGAAGAAGGTCAACGTGACACTGGACACCAAACAGAAGCGCGCCTCCTTCATCGGTGTGCTCGACATCTTCGGCTTCGAGATCTTCGATGTGAGTTGGATGACGGTGCCAGGAGGCAGGGTTCGAGTCAGTGGAACACGCCAGCCGCGTGAGCGGAGCTCCGTTGGTTTCTGGTTATGCTAGGCCTAGGCGTGCATTGGGTATTGGGTCTCTGCTTTAGTTTAGTGTATACAAGTTGCATGTACAAAATTGACTTTGAAAGAAGCAGACCAAAACTTCGCAAAGTGGAAAAGTGTTGCTCTGAAACGGGAGCTACATTTCAGTATTTAAAAAAATAAAGTACATAATCTTGTGAAAAAGGTGAGGCTAATATTTGTTAATTCATCGTTGTCCAAACGCAGACTCTCTTCTGTTTCTTAAGTGCAAGGTGCCTAGTTATGCATACCGCCAATCAGGGGCGGTGACTTAGGTGTTTTGGGGGTGCACGAGCACCCCTGAGCACAAAAGTACACGCCTTCACTGATAAAAGCACCCCCTCAACTAAAAATGTTTAACCCGCGCCCTGGTAACTGGTAAGTATCTGAGCCACCTTCGCCCTGGTGGGCGGGGGGATCAAAATACCCCCCTTAGCCCAAGACTAAAGGGATGGAAAGACGTATAAAAAAACGATCGAAATCCCTCGATTCAAAGTTGCATCAGCCATTTTTGTCGTTCAGGTCCAAATTTAAAACCAGGTCTAAACCAGAGGTCATAGATGGTCAAATTTTCACCTTTTGGGAAAATCTGCTCCATAAACCCAAAATATCTCGGGAATTATAATAGCAAGGAAGACACGGAATTAAGCGGTCGAAAGCTCTTGAAACGCTCTTTTAACGATATGTCGTCAGATTTGAAATCAGGTCAGTAGCTTAGGCTCTAAAGGTCATAAAATGTCAGGATGAAGGTTTCCTGGGAAAAGTTTTTTTCGTGAAGAACTTTGAACGTTATAAAGCTAGAACGCTAAATTTTGCATCATCGTGTTTCTCTCATCGCGGCGCTTCGCAGCATATACATGATGACCTTACAAGGTCAACGCCAAAATTTCACCTCAGGTCATGGTCACTTGTAGACCAAGATGGGTCATGCTGTATATCAATCGATGCGTCTTGACCAAAAAAAACATACTGGTCTCATTTGCACGTCTCTATCTCTATGATTATCAAGAGTTATTGGCAAAAAAGTGCTGGGGACCTCGGTTGACCTCAGATGAGCTTTAAAGGAGGGGGTTACTGATTGAAAATTGCACCTGTGTCATCAAGAATGGCCTAGGATACCATCATTCTGAGGGAATTGGAATGATGTGATGCGCTTCTTTAAAAAAGCACTGAAATATTTCCCTACTGACATATGACATATGAGTCGTCACGAAATTTACCTGTCCTTATTACCGATCTAAAAAACCTGAAATAAACAAATTGAAGGTACCCTCATTAAGTCAGAAAAGTTTCAAATTTCTCGAACAAGCGCTGTGGCCTGGGCACGACCTCAAACATTTTGGAGGTAAGGTCACTTAACGTGACCTAGTGAACTGACCTGAGATGACCTAGGGTTAACATTTCCATACAATGTGCGGGATTTATTTCCAAACAGCTGTACACAATTTGGTCGTTTTTACACCAAATGAGAAAACCCTAAGGGGTCAATTTACTCCCCCCCCCCCCACCACCACCAGAGCGAAGGTTAAAGTTAGCAGTAATTCAGAATCCGACTAATTAGATGAATAACTTAAACGAAATCTTTCGCTCCACTTGAACATTATTGCTGTAGGGCTAAAAACGATATTAAATTGTCAGGGGCCTCATTCGCCACCGCCTTAGATCTCGGCCCCATATGTGAGCTAGAATAACATAATTTATGGGTAGGGGAAGTTCATGGGGGACTTTGTTCTGCGAAGTTTGAATTACCTTACGTCAATAAGTACAAGGTTAAATGCGGTTAAATGTGGTCAAATTTGTCATATAGGGACTTTCCTCCAGAAACCCCAGATTATCTCGGAAATTATGGTAGCTATTAAGAAACCGGAAAAGTGAAAACGCTCTTCTGCTAAGCTGTCGTCAGAATTGAGCTCAGTTTAAAATTAAAAGTGTTTTGAAGTGTTATAAAACTTATTTTGGTCAAAATAAGTGTTTTAGGAAAACTGGTTTCGTGTAACTTTTTGACTTAGAAAGATAGGATTTTTGACACCATCGTGTGTCTCTCGTCGAGTCAGTTCGAAGCATACCAAATTTGACCTGGTTAAGTCTATTCAAAAATTGACCTCATGTCAAAGCCAATGTCGTGGTGACCTATGCAGGTAAAGTTACATGTTAGGAAACACATCCTGATGGAGCAAACATATTGGTACCGGCTTCACGTACCAACCTTCAACCTGTCAGGAGTTATTGACAAAAAATGTTCGTGACCTCAGACTACATTGGATGACCTTTGGATGACATTGGATGACGACAAATTGCACCTGCGTTATCAAAAATGGCCTAAGATGACAATCCTGACATAATTGTACCGATCTGATGCATGTGAAAATGATTATCATCATTTAGTTAAAATGTGGAGGTCATGCACTTGACCTGACCTCAGGTCACTAAATATAAAGATACCGACTTGAAATTGTGCACGCACATTTACTAGTATGTTATCTCTGAGATGTGTTCTGGGTTTGTCAACAAAATAATATCACAATTTTAAACGATATGGAAGAAAATATGTTTTTTTCCTCAAAATTGTGAA
>JARFNZ010189767.1:0-15764 GCA_031763405.1 Balanus nubilus
TCTCCAGTCCCTCTGGCTCCAGGCCCTCTGGCTCCAGTCCCGCTGGCTCCAGTCCCTCTGGCTCCAGTCCCTCGGGCTCCAGTCCCTCTGGCTCCAGTCCCTCTGGCTCCAGTCCCGCTGGCTCCAGTCCCGCTGGCTCCAGTCCCGCTGGCTCCAGTCCCGCTGGCTCCAGTCCCACTGGCTCCAGTCCCGCTGGCTCCAGTCCCACTGGCTCCAGTCCCGCTGGTCAGCTGATCGTCCCTGCCTAGTTTCCGGTTCAATCTCCATTCAATGCCGCCGGCTCCCCCTCCCCTCCCCTCCCCTCCCCTCCTCTCCCCTTCCGCTCCCCTCCCGGCTTCCCTCCCAGCGGCACTCTCTATCGATCATGCATGACCTGTGCGCCGCATCACGCCGCGCTGCGCCGCATCTCGCCGCGCCACGCCGGAAGCGCGCCGCAATTGTCCAAGATAGGACAACAGGTGGGTAGCCGTGCCGCGTTGACCCCTCGACTGGACGGGCGCTAGGAGGAGAGAATACGGGGATGTGGCGAAGGGGAGGAAATGGGGATGGAAGATGTGCTAGTATTTAGTAATATGCAGTATCCCGTTTGTTCACGGTACATTTGTTTGTTGGCATACAACTTGTAGTTTAACTTTTGAAGAAGAAACTGCTGTAGACCAGGACGATCTTTTGCTATCCTGACGAAGACTATCAAATTTTAGCATGAATAACGAAAATATTATTATGAGAAGGTAGAGAAAAAGGACAGTAGATTATTAGCGTTTCGATTTTGCCGCTAACTGCGGGCCTATATTCCGTGTTAGAAGCTAGCATATTATGATGATCTAGCATGATGCCTACTTAGAACATCACATCACTTCTGGGGAGTTCTCACTCTAACATAAATCTTCCTTTCAACATAGCGCTGTGATGACGTCACCCAGCGGGGGTTTCCAATGCCACCTGCGACTCGGCACATCTTCATCCTCCACAGCACGTCCCTGCTGCGGGTGACATCGTCATCCCTCGTCCCTCCCGCGCGGCCCCCCAGAACCGTGCGGCCCCCCAGAGGCAGCTCGTGTCCGCGATAGACGATGTCGCTGTCTGCCACCGACATAGATGGACGGCGAAACCCAATCGTTGTGACGTGAAGCGATTTAGAGACCCTCCTTTGGCGCCAACGTAGCCTTCTCGACGCCACCATCCCTGTCGCCGATGCCACCGACGCAGGGTTGCTGATTTAGTGGCCGCGACCTCGTGCCGTTGCTAGCCGGGCGCCGCCGGCGTCGAGAGCGGGCTATCGTCGATCTGATGCGCGGCGAAATGGTGAGGCCCGCCGCTGGTATCGGGTCGTGGTCAGGGCCCGGGGCCAAAGAGGAGAGAGGGCAGAGAGTGATAAGAGCTACGGAGTTGGGATGATTACAGCTGTGTATTTGGGATCTTGATTTCTGGTAGAATAGGGTAGGCTCATCATGTCCGTTCAGAAGGCTCTGTCAGAATCACTCTATCTTCTACCCATTCAAATTAGGAACAACTTTGGGAAAATTATGTTCTCCGTGCGCTTACATTTTTATTAGATTTCTGCCATTTGTACTTCGATGTAAGGCTAAAAAATGTAAGTGTTCCTTCGTGTTATAATTTCCATCCGTCTTTGACGTAAAGATGCATGCTTATTATTAATGCTGTACTGAATAACCCAACCTTATATTTCTCCCGTCACTCTTGACGTAAATGACACACACCTGTTTTGTGATAAAGCTTGTTTGCGTCCCATAGAAAATTAATGCACGCCACATTAATGCGATCAACCTGCTCCCCTCAACAGTGATATGTCTAGCACCACATAGCTAACTTCAGCGAGCATCGGGACCAAATTTTAAGTGTGTGTGATCTCAGCCGCAGAAAAGGCAAGTCTGTCGGTTGTTTTGGGTATGGGCTATCTCCAAAAATACTTGCAATATATTTGCTAAAAGGTGGTACTGTAAAATAAAGAGTGGGATACATAAATAATGCAAATATTGCACGTTTTATTAATATTGCAGAAACGTCTATTATTTATATTTATTTTTGGTATTGCAGAAACGTGCAGTTAGAATAATTGATGAAAGCCCTTTTCTGCATCGTTCTAAATAATTGTTTAGGAAACAAAACAATTCTTAGGTTTCCAGAAAAGATAATTGAACAATTTATCATGATATCACTTACACACATAAATAATAAGTTGCCTTATCCAAATGTAAGCTTCTTTCAATAGTCTATACCCTCAAGCACAATACTTGACAATTCCATTTGCATCAACTAATTGTAGGTTATTCGCCTTATCTTGTAGCGCTCCAGAAATATGGAACGCGGCCATCGACACTATACGAAGTTAGCTGAAGTTCCTAAGAATGAACAAACGTTAAAGAAAGTTGTCAGAGGCTTCTTCCTCGATACCCACCTTGCCTCTGTTACTTGAAGACATTGTCTTATTACTGCCCATATATCATCGGGACATCATAACTTGTGACTTGTATGTTTTCATGCATCGGTTGATTGCCTTAGATTGGTGAATGAATGTATGAGGAATTGTTCGCGTGGATGAATGTATAGTTTGGATGTATGGGTGTGCTTGGTTGAGAAGGTTATGTTTGCTTATCATGTGTATATGCTTAGAATGAATGTCCCTAAATAACCAAACATTTACAACGACTTGTACTCTTCTCAAACGTTAAGAGCATCGCTATCTGTCCGGGAGGGCTACAGGGCAACACTGACTTACATACTGGTGGTGGAAATCCTAAAAAAACAACAGGGAGTGGTGTGCTCAAAGTGTTTGCAGTCTCAAACAATTACTTGATAAAAACATTTAACGTAAAGGGTCACATAGGAAAGGGTTGGATACTCCTGCCTACCTATTAATGGGTAGGAATTAAGGAAAACTCAAGTTTCCCATCCAATCACAGTTTACTCCGAACCAACAAACGAAGCTTTACTACGAACGTTCAAACCCCCAATGATTATTCACGAGAAAAATAAGTTTGCGTTCCTGTGAACGACACAGTGTACTTTTTCGTAATATCCCGTACCCGTCGGTTTTCCGCTCGAGGAGCGCATCCATGCGTCTGTTGCAGCGTGACGATGGAGGGTTACACCAGGGCTGCGCGTCGTCACCGGTACTCTCCGACTCCGATCTGATCGGCCGCCTCAGCCTCTCTGGCCTCGCTGCCAGTGATGTCAGTGTCGATGGCTGCAGCTGAGATGACTGCTGATGCCTGCTGATGTCTGCTGATGTCTGCTGATGCCTGCTGGTGTCTGATGGCGGCTGCTGATTGATGCTGAGATATTGACCTGCGCTGATTGATGCTTGGTCCGGGCGCAACGTAATGAGAGACCGGGGATGCATTTTGTATCACGCAGGGCTCTGATGACGCGTGGGTCTGATGACGTGGTGACGTGATGACGTGATGTGGTGACGTGGTGTGGTGGCGTCCCGGTGCGAAGTGCAGCGGCAGCGCCACGGATTTCGTCTAGCGGGGCGGAGCTTTATGTAGGAGGCCTCCTCCTAACTTAGGAGGCCCCCCATGGAGCTGGAGGCCCCCGCAATATTTGCTGGAGGCCCCTATAGACGACGCATTTTTAGTAACTACTTTGCCAAGTTTTATCATGTTTTTCTACCTTCCGACTGAGCATCAACTCTGGCGGCCGAAATCGGAGAAGAAACTTGAATTTCGATGTACAAACTAGGAGGGCCCTCTTTGCTGGGAGGCCAAATATGCGGGGGCAAAAACATACTCTTGCCCTCCCTGCCTAACGGTAAGGGGGGGGGGGGTGGAACTGCCCCCTTCACCCTCCCCGTGTTGCGCCGCCCCTGGCGTAGTGGCGCACTGGTGGTGCTGATGACACCAGCGGGTGGTGGTGATCCTCAATCACCATGCGATGTGTATCTAGGGTCTTGTCGGTGGTGGTGCCCAATGGAGGAGGATCTCTCTGCAGTGGAGCTAATACGCTACCTCGTCAATGTACGGTGCAAGCCGCCAATCACAGGACGGAGTCGAATCCACGTGTAGTAACCCGCGTGATGGTATGCGGAGCGGTGCCCCCGATCTGAAGTTACCGTCTGGAGGAGGAGAGATATACCAAGTAGACGTCTCTCTCCGGGTTCATATACCGTTAGATGAGCTATCTTGGCGATTATGTTTGCGGACCTTACGCGAGTTAGTCAAGCGTTTCGGTAGCGGGATTATGAAGGGATGCATCCTCATCGCTTGGCATGTGACGCGATACATAAACATGACGCCGACTCTTGGAAAACTCTCTACTGCATGCAGTTCGCTGTTTTGATTTGTCGCGTTGACAGCGAAGGAAATTTTAAATTCTATACGCATCTCAGCGCTTAGCTCAGCTAGGATGCACAAACACAATGCATATCCCCACTGCCCGGGCGCGTGCGCATTCCTTAATTCCGCGGATCTTTTGAATCCTCGCAGACGGCACGTGCCTCCGAAACGAGCGTCCGACAACCGCAGCTCGCGCCAGAGTTAATCCGGGTCATGTCTGCCATAAGAATTTCTACCGTGCCTCTCACCATTGTCCCCGGCTTCCATTTTGACGCGGCTCGAATTGGAGGCGCCGCCTGTAGCCGGGAATCTGCTGAATGGTGGAGGCGCGTGCCACGCGCACTCATGCGCAGTCGGTCATGGCCTTCTTTGCCCCTTGGCTGGCCGCGCGTGCAGTGAAAACAGTGCAATTGGACACGGATCGAGGCGTAATATAATGCTGCCCACCTGCCCGACGCCGCACGAAATTGCTCGGGGAAGATTTCCTGTGGTTTTAATTTCGAGATCGGCGTGATTTGAGTAACGGTGTCGGAGGTGCGCTGGGAGGGGGGGGGGGGGGGGCAGGCGGGGAGTGGGGTAGGAGGGGGAGGGTGCCGGGATGTCAGTGCCATGTGAGTGGATGGTGTAAGATGAGATTGCGAGATTTCCACGACCGCAAGGTGTAATCAGTTTTGCGTAGAACGTATGCGAGTCAGGAGTGATGCAAATCGTCGGTAACACGATCCATGTCGGGTATTGCGATCACGTTCGAACGATGATGATGGGCGTTAAAATAAATATTGGGTGATTACAGAGGATCATCGGGAGAAGGATGGTGGTCACACGCTGTGTTGAATTGAGCTGGTGCTACCAATCATCGACAAAGAGCTGCATATAATCAGAATGGCATCATGCTTGAAAAGGATTCGGAATTTCCACAGCCGTAGAGAAGGGGAGGGCTCATGGACCATTATCTACTTTTATTAGACACTTCTTGACAGACTGCACTTTCCTTAGAAGTGGGAAAAAATGCGAGAGCAAAAATCACATCAAGGTGAGCAAGTGATAATGCATTAGGGGGGTATCCGGAGCGGCGGGGAGGCATCCCTAGGTCTCCTCGGCCGTGGAGGCAACCTTAGACTTCCCCGGAGCCGGGACGGTGATTGGCGTTTTCAATGCACCGTCCCGGCTTGGCCAGGCGGGCCGCACAATGCACAACGCATAATGACTGTGAACCAATGTTGGAGGAGTAGTGTTGTTCTGTACATGGTTGTGATGCAATAAACTGAAAAAAACGTGAAAAAGTGACAATGTATTAGTGGCTATCAATTAACGTCAATAATGTTGTTCTTGGCCAACGCAAACAGTGAAAAGTCGAGCTGTTGATTCAATGATGCTGATGTCACGAATACGATTCACGCGGAATTTGTATAAGTCATGATGGGTTTTTAGTTGATATAAATGGAATACGAGTAAAAAGCTGCGCATTTTATGCTTATCACGGAAAAAGTTCCGCGAGAATCTGAACAAACTACAATATTTACCGGCCTGATAGCCAACAACTCTGTATTTTCGCATTACCTTCTATTGATGCCCGAGTCAGCTTCTCCAATACACTGCACCCGCACACGACGAAATGGCGTAGGTGGTCAAAGAGTATCCCCTTCCACGAAGATCCCTCGAAGGCCACACGCGATAACCGCATGACTCGACAGAAACTGCGTAATTACCAATTACAGACGTCGTATCCCGGGTAATAGGTCAGAGGACGCATAATGCAACCGAATTAAGACGAGCAGACGAGCAAAGGTGGGTGGTAATGGACGATTAAAGTCTGAAATTAGCGCCTGAGGGGTTTAAGGGGTGGCTTGGTGACAGAGACCGCGATTTGATCCGACTGGGGTAAGGGAATGAAGGGCGACGTATGTGCATTCAGGGGGAAAATTGCCTGGTTCGGGGAACTCTATTATCTGCGCAAGGAATTGCCTGGAATCATCTACGCGTGCGCACGATGATCTGCCATCGTATTAGCTACCGGAAGTATGGTCAGATTACTAGGCTTGTCCCGGGACGGAATTCAAATTAGAAAGAGAGTAGTGACGAGTAGTGATACCTTTGGCGAAAGAGAAGTTATTACAAAATAGAGACTGTATAATAGTTGTACAACCAAGCTATACTAGTTGACTTGGCCATTTTCTGGAAACTGCAGGCAATACGTCAAAGTTAATTGAAGCATGGATATATTCTAAGCAACAGTTACTGTTGCAAGTATTGCTCCATCTGCTACTTACAAATTCAATTGTATGCTTGCCTAAGCTGATTCATAAATTATTAAGTCATACAAGACAGTAATTTGTCAGATATAAATCAAGTTGCAGAACAATTACAGATAAACCACAAAAGTAGCCGTGGTGATGCCAATGGTATTTTGTCACGCCATGTCAAAACGCGTAGTGGACGCCACCCACGTGCCAGTAAGTTAAACGCATTCAAGGAAGTGTTCTAATTTTAACTTCTGAGAGAGAGAGATAAGCCAATCCGTTATGCCCCCAATGTTATTCTATCCATTAAATAAGGTTGAACTGGATCGGACAGTTTCAATATGTAATGGATTTGCATCGGGCTGAATTCCATTTATAATGAAACATTTTCTAATGTATCATATTTATTGTTGGTCCACTACGTTTCATCCTTGCGATAATCTCTTTGTTTACTATTATCTCTTCTCAAGGCGTACACTAACATCCAACAATGCCTCCGCAGTACTACCAGACGAGAGAGATCGGAAATCTCCGCTTGGCGAGCCGTCATACTTTCATCCACTCCGTCAAAACCGGCGAAAACTCGACTGTCGGCCCCCGCGGCCGTGATTGGAGGTTGCCATGGTAACGAGAGCGTCGCGTCCCAACTGGAGCGTCACGCGCTGTGACGACGCCTGACCCGCTAAGCCGCTGACCCGGGCAGACGCAAGCGGTACAAAGCCCTGCTCCAGCCGTCGAGCCATTGTTTGAGGCAACCCCAGGCGCCGCAGGCACCGCGAGAGTCACGTTGACGACCTCCAGAAATCGCCAGAAACATCCCGAAACGGAGGAGCTGGCGACACGCATCGCGCGTTTTTGAGATCAGAGAACAGTGCCGACTTGTTTCGCTGACTGCACTATGCAGATAAGCCGTGCATGGAGTACGTTGAGTATAGAAGCCGGTGTAGGGTAGGCATAATCGTGCTGATTAATCTGATTTATTTTCTGCTCCATTGCAGCGAGGACGGATGGCGAATTTGCGAGGCACATTACGGTTAATATGAACACCAAATATAGACTCGTATCTGCGGGGGATCAGCGCAGCGAGAAACACGAGGCGGGTAATAAACGGTTCCCCTACAACGCAGGTCGTAAACGCTTGCTTTATGTTATTCATGCCCGGTGGGTTAACATCTCTATTGGTTTACAATAACCCAAACGGTACGGCCGTTTTGGCAAGGTCATTAATGAAGACTTAATGGGCCAGATATCGATGTATCCCGGTACACGATGTTCAGATTGCGCCCACGTAATATTCGTATCAGCCATCTACGGTTACTGACTGGCATATACCTAAGTCATTAAAATTATGAACACATGGCAAAAGTTATTGAGCGGCTATTTCAGTAATTAAGACATTTGTTTTAACAATCGATACCATCGTTGTGCATCGCCGTGCATGGCGTGAAGGAGGCCGCCGGTGACGCCGTGCTCCAGGGACGATCAACCCTGTGTTACCGAGCAGCCGAGCCCGCCCGTTGCGACTAGTGCTTGCGTCTTAGGGCCAGAGAGCTACAGACGACTGCTAAGTAGCTGGCGAAACCATTTGGTTTAGTTTATCTTTATACCCATGCAATGGATGTACGAATACTTTGTTCGTTTAACTCGTACCATACGGGGAGAGGGCTGATTGAACGACCCATCCATTTTTAGTTTAAATAGTGAAGAAGCGGCGGCGCGCAGTGACGCAATATTTTTGACACAACTCATCCCACATTCTTTTTGTGCATTGCCTGAAAAAATTGACCCCATATCATTTTAGGTTAGGTCACCAGGTCAGGTCCGGTGAACCCACTTCCATCAAAAGTTGCTGGTCGTGCCACAGCCACAATGTTTGAGGGATAGATATGGAAGTTTCACGACTGCATTAGGTCGTCACTACACACAAATCGCTCAGGTCAATGTCGCATCCTGCCCATTATAAGGCGATGGAGGATAATTCAAAACTTTTTTATGCATCAAGTCAGTCATTTTATTCATACTCATGCTTTTGGTCATGCTCAAAACTTTTGGTAGAAGAAAGATAGACAGATGCAGTAGGCACCAACGAGTTTGTCTCATCATGGCGCATCGACTCGTACGCAATAAGGCCTATTTAGGTCAAAACTTGACCTTGACTTTAGGTCAAATTTTAAAGTTGACCTTGCAAGGTAACCATGTATATATGCCGAAGTGCCTTGACGAATGGAACATGACAATGCAAAATTAATGTCCTAGCTTTATTAGATCAAAAGTTAAAGAACTATTTTCGAAGAAAACGAACCTTTTGACTTTGGTTACCCATGGCCGGAGCCTTAACTATTGTCTGAGCTCAAATAAGGGACAAATAGTTACTGGGTCGCCTAAATACCTTTAGATTCCTCTTGGAGGTTTACTCCTAGCCAGCATGGTTCCCGAAGTAATATCGGGAATTCCTTTGAAAAATGTCTCATTTGGGAAAATTTAACCTTTGATGACCTCTAAAAGATGACTGATGTAATTTAGTAATAATTATTGATGAGCTTCCTAATGTTTTTCTTTTCTTTTCGTTCCATAGGAGCCAAGATCGAGGAGGGGGGGGGGGGTGAGTGGTCCAACATAGGGCGTGGAAAATCCAGAAGGCTAGCGGGGCGCGGGTTAACCAAGGATGCATATATTTGCTGTCCAAGTCAACCAAATGAAAATACATAGACTTGCATCTGCTCTTTAACATATATTACGATTGCTGTTATCATTACCACGCGCAATCACTGTCTGAAAATTTTCCTTCGGGGAATTTCACACTTGCGTTACAGTCCTTTACGCTATTCTTGCCAGAGTATTGCATACATGCACTCAGCAATAAACGTTTGTTTAAACACTTGTATGATGCAATATATGTCCAACAAGTTATGAACTTATATCAGTCACTCTTCGGCACTGTCATGTCAAAGGGACATTTCCATCCGTGCTCCTTGCCCTTAAATCAGTCGACTCCATCATAAACAATAACTGTGACAATATAACCACAGCCATCTCGAGATCTATTGCAGCAGCAGCTTCGTCACTGGAAGATGTAGAGCTGCTCTAATTCGACCTAAGCTCTACTGAGCAAACAGAACTTGATTCATGACGCACCACTTTGAGTAATGCTTCTGTTCTTATCATACCGCCTCTGGCATACCACGTGATTTGTGGAACGAAGATGTGTCTGGTGCCTTAACTGCGGTGATGAGAGTGGTGTTATTTGTAGATGCAGTGTTGCAGTCGCTGCCGTGTTGGGCTGCGAACATCGCTTATCATGGCATCTCCCTCCTCTGCAGATTGCGTCTCCAGAAGGGCATAAACTATGCATCGATTATCGCATTGACTTATGTGTTGGCCAATGTTATCGCGTTGACGAATGAACACTTAACGAAGAGACTGATAACTGTTTGTTTGCTCCATATATTATTTTTTATTTCTATGATATTCTAAACGGAAAACTTAGGCTCTGACATTGATGCTGTTCGTACAAAAAGGCGATGCACGGGATGGACTGGTAAATTTTGCTGAAATAAGCAGGGAACGTTGACACACAAATGACAGCCACATCCCTGTCCTCTGACATCAACTAACGGGGCATAAAGCTAAGTGAAAGAGAACTTCATACTCACAAACTTAGTCTCTTAGGCGGGCCATTAAAAGTCTAATGAAGTCTTGAGTCAGTTGTAAACAACCGGTCGTCGGCCGTTTCTCGAACCACCCAAAGGCTTCAAGCTGGCAAGGGGTATAATCAACCCAGCTGTGCCAACGATCGGAGGTTGATTCCCTGACGGTTGCCTTGCCTAAGGTGTGGTCTGGCAGTCAAAACCTACATAAGAACAAGGTGAGCGTTTCTAATGACATATAACTGTTATCTTGCTGTCGTAAAGCTAAATAACGACGGACTGCACGACCTTTTATAACGTTTTGGATTGTTGATCTTTGTTTACTGAACACTCGCTGTTTGACACGATCACATTGTTAGGATATGTTTCATCTCATCCTAGTTTCAACAGTTATTTTTGGTTTGAGCTAATTTAGTTTTCCTGCATAGGTCGCTTAGGTTGTTTTTGTTTTCTAATTAGCTAACAACATCAGCCTTATTTTCGACCTATGCAATTTTGATCACGCTCGGATAAGAGGGATACGCCGACAGGCGATTGCGAAGGATTGCGCCTCAAACCTGGAAGTCGACCACAATATTTTCTGCTTTATATGCAATATAATCCGTTTACCGAAGATATACGCAGTAAGTCAGCTAGTTTGCAGGCAAAAGTGACTTTTTTCTTTTAATTCATTTTTCGGAGGGTAGGCTCGCTCCCCAAATTGACTTCTCACCGTTCCGGATCGTTCCTTGAAGTCGACATTAATTTCCTGCTCTTAGCACCTTGACGATCCGAGCTCTACCAGGATGTGACATCAATTATATCCAAGGGCCCTGACGAACTGACGGATATCTGTTTTTATTTATGGATGCGCCGCTAGCTGATTATCACGTAACCAGGGGACCATTCAGCATTATTGACTACACGGCATGTAGAAGGACCGGCCTGACCGAAAATTATTAGTTCCGGGATAAACATCATCACCATCTGCCAAGTTTTGCAAGAATATGCCTAGCATCCACTCATAACCATCCTCCTCATCGCCAGATATAACCATTTTTTCGAAGGATAAACAAGACTCACGTGTTACCCATGATACACGGAAAAGGTTGAGCACAATGGATGTTTGTCTTTCACGCACATCTACAACGTACAGGGAGATGTAACGCTGCAACGCACACGTCACAAATGCTATAACGTCTTGCACTCAGTGGCAATGGAGCACCTGCCGGGGTTCAACTCTGTGTATTTCACCTGGACTTCCATAGGTCTATAACCACTCGTCCCTCCGCCCCTAAAGCAGCCATGCAGACGTCAGCGACGTGTCCGGGTCGTAACGGACTCTGCACCCGTTAACACCTGCTCCACTGCAGCCCTGTTAGCCATGACAACGTTGGTGGCCTTTGCAACCTCGGTGACCTTTGCAACCTTGGTGACCTTTGCAACCTTGGTGACCTTTGCAACCTTGATGACCTTTGCTGCCTTGGTGACCTTTGCAACTTTGGTGACCTTTGCAACCTTGGTGACCTTTGCCACCTTGGTGACCTTTGCAACCTTGGTGACCTCTGCAACCTTGTTGGCCCTGGAAACTTTGGTCGCCTTGGTAGCTTTGGTAGTAGAGATGCAATATTTTCTCTAAAATCGAATACCGGCCCCACACCACACCACCACATTAGCCAAAAATACCGGCAATATAACGGCGATGCCATTGCCATTGCATTATCACATATGCTCAAAGACCGCATAAATACCGCCGGTACTGAAAATATACCGGCATGTCTGTATGCCGGTATTGAAATTTTGCACCTCTAGTTCCAACCTAACCAGGTAGACTTTTGCACTAATCTTTGAGTGTCTATGGCCAAAGTGAGAGAGAATGACTCCCTCCTTGTTACTGACGATGCCGAAGGAAGCGTCTGAGAGACGCAAGGGACTTCATGTGCAGGATGGTCTTCTTTAGGCTTGGAACCAGCAGCCACACCTCACACATTGATGTCGCCAATGGTTCCACTAGGCACCGAAACAACTGAATGGCCTCATAGCCCGCCATATGCGGAATGTTTCGGAGCAGGCTGATTCTTCTGATTCTCGTGCCGACATCTTAATTAGGAGCGACACGAAACTTTGCATAGGCTTTCTCATGGAACCTAGTAAGAGTGTGATCTACAAATGGGTAGATGATACATTACAAAGCAGTCTAGGGATAAATCCCCCCTTGAAAGAAGTGCGTAATAAGCTGAAACACCTTGTATATGTGTACTACTGTTGCGAATTACAACAGATTTGTGTTATATGTATGTTGCTGTCTTCTATTGCACATTGTATCAGGTGACAAACACGATCTTCAATGGCAATTGTGTGTTCTCGTGATATTCGATATTCTTTTATTCTCGCTTGATGACAAAATCACCAGTAGAGCGCTTGCTGGCGCCGCAATATCGTGATTGGGCTGATTATGTACTGTTTTGCCGTATCGCTTAGGCTGCATTTATCCTGGGGCGGAGCTCCGAGTCCGGGCCGCGCCGAGCACGGTGTCAATTGAGTCCCCTGGGGATCATTAGAGGAGGCTACCGGGTACGAGCGTGCCGATTCCCGCCACCGAGCAGCCATCACCACCTGCAGCACGGCTCCCCGGGATATCGTCTGTCCCGACATCCTTTAATCCTGCGCTCGGCGCCGCGGTGATATCGCAGACGACGTGCGCCGCATCTCTACCGGATCCGCGGCCGGTCCCCTTCGCCCCCCCCCCCCTCCCCCACTGACGTCATTTACTCCCCCGCTGACGTCACGGCGTTTTTGTGCTTGCAGTGAACCATACTGGCTCGGACAGCGTGGGCTTCACGCAGCGCACCAGTCTACATGTGCTGCCACCTGGTGTTGCGGAGAGGAACGGCCAGCCGGCCTCGCCCAGCGACCCGCTGCTGGCCTCTCACGGCAGCGTGGCAGACTCAAAGTGCTAACTGTTGCCGACAGGTGGCAGGCGTGAGGCCAGTACCTTCCCGGTTGGGCGCACCGGGATTTATATGGGGTCATGGAGTGTATTTGTTTGTTTGTGTTTGTGGCTCGTGCAAAGAGGAATGAAGGAATGCGGCATCGAACTGATGCAATAATTACGGAGGATGCTGTGAAACAGCTTATCTCAGTATACCTCCCGGTAAAAGGGCAATTATGATATCACCACCTTTTTGTGCGACCTAGGTTCGTTCGGCCCCCACGTTGGGAAGCATCACAAGTTTGGTCCAAGCGCGTTGACTATACGGCCAGAAAAGCTCGTTGCGTCTGACAATTATGACCTCGCTATAACCATGTTAATCTGAAACTCGCCGCTGTAAGTTGTAACCACTTGATGATGCGGCTGGTTGAATTGGAGTCAGGAGTGCTTGGTTGCTGCCACTGTGCGGCGGCCGCTGGGCTGTGGTAGCGTATCATCGGTGTATGTACATACTCGTAGGGATAAAGTGAAGCATATGGCAGCCATGACTGTGGTCGCTGTGACGAATCCCTGACCATCCCGTGAAACGAGGCAGTGGTGCATTTAGGTAACTCCCGTGCAACTGTGAAGCCCGAACATGGGTGAGCTTCAAAGGACGAGTAGTAGCCCTCTAGGTATACTTCTTTGACTTGGAAAGAGATGTGTAGATTTTGTTCAATAGGTAACCCTTATCTATCCATCATTAGCATCATTGGTCATCTCACACAGAAAGGCATATTCATCTGGTCATCGCTTGGAATATTGAGAAAATGGAGCTTAAATGAATCAATGTGTGCATGATGGATAACGGAGTTACGGCATTCTTCAATGTAGACATAGTTTGTGCTGACACGTTCAAGCAAAAGGTGTAACCAGTAGCACAAATGATGCCAACGTCGTACAACCTTTATACATGTATGCATGTATGCATATTGCATACAGAGCGTTGTGTTTATTCTTAATCGCATTCTACTAACTATGCTTGCTTCGTTTTAATAAGCAGTAACGCAAGTCTCAAAACTAATTCATTTGCTTTCATTACGCCCTGAATCAAAACCGCGTCTGTGACAGTGTATTTTAGAATGGCATTACCCGCCCGCGTCTGTTATTTCGTTGCGTTTTGCTAATGTAGGGACGCTGATGCATTGACAGTCGGCGGCTCATGTGTATGTGCTTTGTTCTGTTCTATCGACTGTGAGTCAACGCAGCTGTCAAGGAAGTCATGGGGGCTGTCCGGAGAGCGTCTCGGGTCCCGTGATGAATCGTCGGTTGAACAGGAACGTGAGAGATAGGGCCGGACGGTCCCGAGACCCCGCTGTCATCAGGCGGCCGAAACTGTAAACTCTAGTTCCGGCGACGGCCGCTGGTGGCAGCACCTACCACGACCCGTGCAGTAATGGTGGCCCCTCGGACGTGGAAAGAAGACTGGAAAGTTAATTGCAAACGAACGTTACCTGTTGTACATGCAACGGTCGGCTTATGACATCGTCACTATGAAAAATGAATCATTTTTTTAATGCTTCACCTTGATGCCGGCATTTGTACCCTCCCATGTACCCCAGGTTAGTCGATAGTCGCCCAGGACGCTCCCACCAGCTAGCTTTCTAAGATCACCGTATTCCAGGCGCCAGGCGCCGAAGGCTTCGCGGGACTAGTCGCCAGTCGAAGAGACCAATCATCGTTATATTCGTGTGTGCGTGACGCACATTCGTATCGTACGCAACGTCATTGTGGATATACGACTTTACGTCTTCGAAATGTCTCAAACGTGGGGAATATGACGCAAATGTTGTCCGTTGTACGAAGAAGCGAGCGGCTTCATGTACCACTCCGTCGTAGTTAAGTGACCGTAAACGTATTTATGTCATGTGACCCTCCTGGGCAGAGATATCCAGGGGGCAGGAGCAAGCCCGTTATTCGTCAGATTGGGTGTACTAAATGTCATTGTTATACCCCACGGACAAATGCGAACAAAATATCCCAGATCAGTGTGTCACATATATTTTTGTTTTTGAATTGTGTAAATTGACATCATCAAGAAAAATACAAGTCACTGGAAGCAAAACATCAGCGTTTTATATCTGAAAATAGGCGCGAATTTTGACTTTACTCGTATGACAGCGTTAAATATTCAACAAAAAGCCGGACGCCGGAACCACTAATTATAAACAACGCCGTTTCAAAACAGGCATAGATAAAACATTACCAAAGTAGAGAAACACTAATGATGCTAACCCAAGTCGGCAGTCTTTGGATTTTCGATCACGTATGAGTGGCCGGCAGGTCTGAACTGTATACCCTGGCGTCAGGGCCAGGATCCCCTCCCTGCGGAGCCATTGCTGCCCCCGGCGCTGGCTCCGCCTCCGTCCCAGCTTCCTTGCCACACCCCTCCACCGCGGAGTACAGCCCGGTGAACCCTACCGCCGTGGCCACCAGGGCCGTCGCCACGCAGCCGAACCCCACCTCTACCCACCAGCAGACCTCCGGCGGCAGCTGACCTGCCCCCGCCGCCGCCAGCTGCCGCCGAACAGCCGCCACACAGCAGCCGGCTGCCAGCTGCGTCAGCACGTGGAACGTGCCGTGCGAGTGGCCCAGCACGGCACAGCGGCCCGGCCAGCTCCGCTCGGGC
>JARFNZ010189878.1:0-25352 GCA_031763405.1 Balanus nubilus
GTTGGATAATATAGGCACTGAATTGTTTTCTTTGTTACTACTTTCTAGGGTCTTCTTTGTGTGACGTCATGCATGTCTCATGATCGTAGAATGGAACTGTTTTGTAAAAGTTTTAGGATCTACTCCCCGGAGTAAATCGTAGATTTGGTGAAACCGGGCTCAGGTCTTCAGAGCGAGGTTCTAGCTTGACTAGAGGTGATTCTATCGGCAAAAATGAAATTCGGTGATTTCGTGTCATTTACCTGACCTCAGAGGTCACCAAATAACCCAGTGCCTAAAAATCGAGTACCATTGGCTTTGCCTCGTCACGAGGCAGCAACACGCTCGTCTTTACCGGGAAGCTCTAGCTCAATTAGGGGCGAATCGGCAGGGGGGGGGTGCATCAACACCCCCCCCCCTCTACACGGAGACGCAGCAGTTTTGTCCTACACTGGCGAGGGTTAACTGCATATTTATGCTAGCTCGTGGTGTAATTACAAGCGAGCGCGAAGCGCGGTGCAGGATCTTCCGTAATATAATCAAAATGTGTTTCTGATTACACCGCAGTACCTTAAAAACTTGAGGCTGCTAAGCGATCAAATTTGCCCAGTTGAAAAATAAATTATTTTTGACGAATACTCATCCAGCCCGCCACCGACTGATCTCAGCCGAATACCATTGACTAGGAGGGGCAATGGCAAAGTGCCTCCCTGATTATCCCGCGAGTGAATAACCGCAGTGAGACGCGCGATGATTCGAAAACTCTTAATAAGAAACACCCCAAGCATACTCGAAATCTCTAAAGTGAGGTAACGTTTCAGGTCAAGGTCAGATCAAATATCTAAATCTGGTGTTCTCGCGTTACTGGCCGTGGATACCGCACAATCAGCAGCTCTGGGTCCAAACTGCGCCAGAGTACTCTACAAAGTTAAGTACTCCTAGACTTAGTTATCATACTAAATACGGTTCAAGGTCAAGGTCAGGTCACCGTGGGTCAATATACCTAAAGTTACATATTAGTCGTGTGGCGTATGTTTTATGGGTTGTTTAGGCGTATAATTCGATGGCGACGGTCATTCTGTCATCTGAACTAAATAAAGTGAAGGTTGTACGAGGTCATGTCAAACTCAGGTCAAATAAGATCAAATCTTGAAATTGGTATTTCTTATAAAAGTGACTAGTTTGATGACCAGTTTTGGCTTAGAAAGCCAGTGGAGTCATTCATTGTTTTGTTTTTGCGTGCGTGGTCAACAAATGCCAAACAATGTAATTAAACAAATGACGTCGCCATTTTGCATACTTATAGTCTGGAGTCAATACTTAGTCAATAATCAGGATATTGCTTTGATATTAATCAGGATATTTATCAATATATTCATCAGGGTTTATCCCACGCCGATGTCTGTCCTTGCCATTGAGCCACGTGCTGAAGCAATTCTTTAATCGACTGTCAGCTAACTGGAATTTAATCAACATATGGTGATAATCGATTTGATAAACCATGGTTGAGAAGTCTTCCTGTGTTTGTGATATAGCGTGGCGGCGCGGAATAAAACAATTACACCACTCGTGTGTACAATGATGCGTTAATAGACTTGGCATCGCCTCGTCGTGCATATTTGTATTCGCTCGTGGTGTAATGCGTATTGTTTGCTTTGATATATATTTCAGATATTAATGAGGATTAACCATGATATTTTGTAAAAAGACGCACGGGCTGAAGTATGTTTTTCATCGAATTGTCCCGTACAGGTAATGTTAAAGTTGCAATTGAAAAATTGTCTGTGACTTTAAAGTTCACGCATTTGTATTGGAGATTTATGATATCCTTTGCGTATGGTACTTTGGGCCATTCGCTTGAATAGGTGTTTAGTCACTAAATACAGACACAGCACTAAATCCACGCTTTGGCCATGCCTACGTGGACAAGTTTGCGGAGTTGATTGTTCTTCACGCAGTCCCTCGCATCGTGCCGTTGTGGTGACGTCCGTATAATGTGTTTGAATAGGCACCCGCATTCACTTTGTGCAGCTGCGCGAAGATTGTGAATGAACGTTTGTTCGTTGGTCGCTAAAAGGCGCTTTACTGGTACATATTATACTAGCCAGTGAGTTTTATCCTGCACCACCATGTTATATCAAAAAGTACCGGAAGACTTTTCAGCGGCGGTCGATCAAATTGACAAGTACAAAGCTAATCACCGCATGTTTATGAAATTTCCAGTTAACTGGCTGTCGATTAAAAAATACTTAAACTCGTGCCTCAATGGCAAAAACAGATATCGGCGTGGGATAATCTGTAGTTTTATGCTCGTGTTAAAAGTTATAAGTTATATTTTCGGACATGTGGCAATTTCTTCAGGGCAGATCACTTTTTGCGTTATAACATGGTGTACGTGTAATGTAATGCAACATCATGGTTACAGGTGCGCACTGATTTTCTCCCAGCTGGGTGCGGTTCACTGTAGTCGGGACTGGGGAGGTTGGTGACTCAGGCTAAGCTTCACCGTCAGGGAGGTCAGTGACTCACTGATAGGCGACAGTGACAGTGACAGGCGCTGTATAAGCCGCGGCCGTCAGCTGAGGCCGTGTTGGCGGACTGATTCTCTATAAGCCGTGGATTTAGTGCTGTGTCTGACTGCAGTCACATTCTACATTGGTCGTCGGGGGTATAGCTCAGTGGTAGAGCATTCGACTGCAGATCGAGAGGTCCCCGGTTCAAATCCGGGTGCCCCCTTATTGCACCCAGAAAATATATTAATATGCATATGCGAATATATTTATTAAACTTGAACCTGCGCCGAGCCGGTGCTCGGCGCCACCCGCCTCGTGCCGTGTGGGGGGGGGGGCGTTCCGACGCCCCCATCCAACTCAGCAAACACAAACGGCGTTCGGAAGCTCGTCAAAATTGATTTCGAAACTATTTCGGTCATTTATTCGCTGAAGTCAATATTGAGATCACCAGAGGTCATCAAAGGTCCAATTTTCCCCATTTTGGGGGAACTTGTTTCAGAGATCCCTTGATATCTTAGGAACTATGACAGTTAGGGAGAAACCGAAAAAAGCAATCGATACCTCTTAAAACGCTTCAGCAGCGTATTTCAGTCAGATTTGTCTTCAGGTCAATAGTTGAGACTCCAAAGGCCATCAAAGGTCAAAATGGCTATTTTCCTCGAAAAACGGTTTACCGCAAATAACATGTTTGCTATCAAAGATAGAACCTTGATTTTGACACCATCGTGTTTCTCTTGCCAAGGCGAATCGAAACATATACATCATGACCTTGAAAAGTCAATTTCAAAATTTGACTCAGGTCAAGGTCACATGGTGACCCAAGTATGTCATGATGGGTCATATTGCATGTGAGTCGATACGTCTTGAGGAGATAAATACATTTGTGTCATTCGCGCGTTTCTATTTCATCTCTATAAAAAGTTATTGGCAAAAGATCTGCTGGTGACCTCGGATAACCTGAAATGAACTTTGCATGTGCCACTTATCAAAATTTGCCCCTGCGTCATCAAGAATGTCCTAAGGAGACACGATGCTGAAAGAATGGGACTGATCTGATGGATGTCCTCTGAAAAGGAGGAGTTTGAAGCCTTCCCCATTGACTTACAATGGGAGATCACGAAATTTACCTGACCTCATGTCACCGATATTGAAAAAATCCGAGGTATTCAAATTTTTGGTAATGACATATTTATGAAATTATGGAAGTTTGAAACTGCTCAGTAAAAAACTCTGCTTATGACACGACTTAAAACTTCTTTGGAGGTCGGGTGGCGTGATCTGACCTGGTGACCTGACCTTTGGTGACCCGGACTCGACGTTTTCCCACAGTATGCGTAATTGATGTCCAAACACGTGCAAATGGCGGCGCTGCGCCGCCGTTTTTTTTTATATCGTCGAAAAACCTTAGGGTGTCGTCTAAACGTCCCCACTTCCCGGCACTGCGTGGGTTAAAGGGACATTCCCACTTAAATCACTACAATTTTGTTTGTGATAGAGACAGTCTTTTTTTCTAGAATAAAATTTAAGTTTGCTTTGAAACGGTTCGCTTCCAATCGTCTTCTTATTATATCTTATTTAAATTATTATATCTTTCGGCTTATATCTGTATTTAAAGGTTTTTAATCTTAATTTTGAATGTGTATAGTTGTGTATTTTACTAGGTGGATGGATTTTACTGTGCATTACTTATATCTACGTACTCGCATTTCCATATTTACGTCCGTGCGTTACTTTTCCTGATTACGTACGGTTTTTGAAGAAAAAGCAATCCTCAAATCAAGATTGGGTACACACGATTGAGGGCGAACTTTAAAAACGGACTGAACTTTAATAAATGAAAAACCTGAAACTGACTCAATCACATCAAATTTAATGTTCGCTTAAGTCAGACAGCATATGTTCAAAATATCCAAGTAACATGGTCTCAATAAATCTAAGGTAATTTGAAATAAAAAAAAACTCAGTTGAACTTAAACATCTCAGAATGTATGATCGTTGAACCCTTTAGCCTTAGAAATGCTAACAATGGCGCTAACCGTTAGCTAACATAACTAATGCATGCGCTAAAATACGACGTCTCGGAATACATTTTGTTTATATATCGGGGGAACAGATAGCACAGTTCAGTGATATGAACATTGGAGGGCCAGGCATCACAGTACCTAATATGCATTGGAGAACACATCAAAGATTCAAAAGGCAACACTAGGATGGAAGGTAATACAGGAAGCAGATACTCGCATCCAAAGTCCCCGTCACCTCATCCCACATTTCTCCCGGGTTCTTACTTAATTGGCCTCTGGCGTGGAAAAGAGTTGGGCCGAATTATTACCACATTTCGCTCGTTGAATCGCAACTTCACGCACTGCATCACTGACTCCGTGACCGCTCTCTGCATGTTCAGCGGAATGCCGAGGTCCGGACCGCTGCAGCCTCCTCCTTCCGCTAAGAAGCTGCGCAGGCGAGTGGCGTCCATGGCTCAGCGAAGAGCGGCCAACATCAGAGAACGCCGCCGAATGCTCAGTCTGAACGAAGCCTTCGACAAACTGAGACGAAAGGTGGGCAGGAGGATTTTGTTTTCAATTGTGTATAAAGTATGTGATGCATTGAGATATATTGTATGAACATGTGTCAAAGTTTGATACACCGTAAAAGCGTCTCTTTCAAGTTAACGGCTAGGAGACTTCAACGTTCACTACCTATAGGTACGTAGAAGGCCGGCATAATTTGATGGTTGAGAAGATAACAAAAATCAGGAAAATAAAATTGTCTTAACACAATGAAACACGCGCCAATGAACACACAAACGATCGGTAGATTTGTATTTAGCTGCATCTCAGATATATGCGCTTTGTCACGACCTGTTCTGCTCAATAGCCAAACGACACTGTTTCCTGTTGCCAACAGGTGCCAACCTTCGCTTACGAGAAGCGTCTTTCTCGGATCGAGACACTCCGCCTGGCCATCACGTACATCGCTTTTATGGCGGAGCTGCTGGGTGGTCCTCAGGACGGCGGGGACCAGCACCTGAGCTGCCGACCCCTGCCGGTGCCCTGCTACCCCTGCCCCCCCGGGGTCCCCTTCAGCCAGCTGCGCTCCATCTGAATGGAGAAAACCTGTACCCGTCTGATCGGCCGGGACACTTTTCAGTCAACCAGCTGAGAGCCAGGCACCTTAGTGCCCATTGGAGCTAACTCAGTCAACTATTTCGTTTCATTTGTACAGCTTATCTCTCAGCGAATCTACCACCCCTGTGCAGCTTTGTGTAAACCTCTGGATACACTTTACCACTGCCAACGTCGGCCCTGGCGATTGTTCCAGCGATGTTGGCTGTCAAGCGTGTTAGGCTCCCAGCGGGGATGGGTGAGGGGAATGGAGTACTGAAACTGGCATGCTAGAAGAGAAAGGATAAAGATGTGGTAAACAGCAGCCCCAGATCTTGCAACGTCTTCCATGAAATATGTGATCCTAATCGCCGGTTCTCACTGGTCGCAAACGTAGAGCAAACGTTAAAGTTGTAAAGTTGAACAGACCACAAATGGCCACAAACACAAGCAGGAGACAATCGGATATAGGATCAATGTTTTGGGTATAGCAATAACGTAGAATAACCTTATATTACGACACGATTAAGACAAAATATGATAATGGTGTCTACGTTTGCTTCACACTTCGATTACATCCGCTCAGTGAGACTCGGGCCTAAACATGTATATGTGGGAGGCTTATGCATCACATATGCACATACATTCCCATATATTAACCGAGCTGTTTCTCGTCATCGTGTATGTCTATGTGTGGTGTCGCCTCTCCTCGTAATGAGTGCAGCGCAATGTTAGCTTACTTACCTTGCATGTTGTGTACATTGTAGAGTTATTTTGTTATAATGTTTATTTGAACATAAATACATGCGATACAAAACGCCAGCATTTCAATTAGGTGCCAACGCAATGTATTCTACAGAATGACACGACTTGTTAGATGTATGTACCTACCTACATACGATGAGTAGGATAGGTAATGGCCGACCTCAGCGAAATGACAGTGTATGGCTGTATTTTTATTTCTATGATAAATGACACTACCCTTCACAAAATCCACAACACCGAGTCGTACCCTGTTTTATGCATACTGATACACTGATACTTAATCGTGCTTTTATCAAATAATGTTAACAATATCACGTCGTTGTTTGATTACGCATGGAGGTGACACATCACATACGTCATGTCACCACAATCACCACAACATCAACGATGCAAGTATAACTTGGGTTACAATGTTACACCGTTTTAAGTAGCAGGCACTATGCTAGGCATTTTATGATTCACATACACTTCTCTCCGACCAGAGCAAATGGTGTCTGAGCATATCGACATGAACGTCAACATTTCCCTCTAACCTCGCGGCTCCACGTAACACCGTAACACCGTAACGCCGTAACACCGTAACCATCGGCCATATTTTAGGTTTTGGGATTGCAGGGTAATTCAACTGGTGAAGTATAGATGGGCAATAACCATGCTTTGCTCGATATTGGTTACACTCATTGAACAAAACATGCGGGCACACAGCGGCATAACGTTGTCACACAGGTGGTAAGCAAATACGATACAGTTTTCTTCTTTTCTTTAACATGGATACACCTACTGACATATTCAACAAAATAATAATTGTTGGCCGAGCGGTTATCGATTCGGTATCCGTAACATTTGTAGGTCACAATTTGGAAAACCGACTAGCGTAGCCATTCAGAACCATTGCATATTTCAGTGTGCATGTAATTATGTATGTATGTACTTGTACATACATTGAAGCCAATGTGTTACTTCAAACAATCGGACTTGTTTTAATGACCCCAATGCATCCGCAATGGCAAGCTGTTGGTGTTACGTCTGTTCCCTCTGTTGAATCCAGAAGACTTCTTCAGAAATGATCTTTTGTATCCTGGGATGGTGGATGCTCTTTTGGATCATGCGCTGAAAATGTCGAGCAGAAGTTCAAAGACATGCTGCATGATTTATGTTATAAATTGCTGTAATAATTGTATTAATTCTTGTGTTTAATTTAGCGTCGACAGATTATTATGATTTTTTTTCTGCTACGATTTTAAAAACTTATTTTGTATAACATATGCAAACTAAAATTCTTCGAAAAAGCTTCAATATTTACTTATGAAAGCTCGTGCTTCAAATTACTTCACCCATGTGCTGTTCTTCACTACACTTATTTCCAGCTTTATCATTCCGCCAAACTTCACAAACGTGGTTTCTCTCTGAGACCCTGGTATTTTAGCCATCACCGGCGCTGGTATCGTGCCTCCACCTGATCTAGCCGGCGTGGCTGACGATCGGTTGCTGTTTTTCTGGCTGCACCATCTCCGCAGGTGGCGGCAGTGGGGAACTTTGTGCAGCGTTTGCTACCAGCTCCTCGTTGATCAGCTCGTGTAGCTGCTCCGGGTGCATCAGGAAGTAACTGGTGCTGTTCCCCCGCTGCGAAAAAGTGACGGAATGTCTGCAATGCCCTCCAACTGTCTCGCTGTGCACTGAGACCGTTCGCGTCAGACTACGATTGACATCATTGTTAATGTTACTTGACGCAATCTGCGTCTGTAAATCATTCATTTCGTTCCGTATGAAAGCAAGAGATCCCCGATCAAACGGAAACAGATTCACTTTACTTGCAAGTACCTAAACCAGCGGCATGCTTTTCAATCGACCAATCGCTTTGTCCTTTACCAAAACCCGTGATGTGTAACTGATGCGATACTAACCAGATCCTTCACGGTACGAGAAGCGCCGGCCTGAAGCAGAATCTTCCCGATCGTCTCCACCTGGCTCATGCCCATGGCGTAGTGCATCGGGGTCCTCTCCAACTGCATCACAGCACAGACGACCCGTCAGAGATTCGGACCCAGCAGTCCGCTCACCCAACGGAGATCTGAGGCGCGAAATCCGACAACTTTCCGTCAGTTCCTCCATTTGCAAAAGGCGTGGGAACTGACGGCGGCTCGGTTTACCCTCTGCTCACCCCCCCCCCCCCCCTCCCCCACATCGACAGCTGTAGCGTCCGTTAGGCGCGGGCGGGGGGACGTATGCAGATCTGAAGGGGAGTTGCTCAGCCCGACTTTGGGGTATCCCTCCCTTCCAGTAGGCCGCCGTTATGACAGGATATTGACTTTGCGATGAATGACACGTGTTGGGGGAGAGCGAAGGATTATTAGCGCCGGGGAAAACAAGTGGAAGTGATCACAAAGGGAACAAAGGAATTTGGCAGCGATTTCCGCGGATGTGAAATAAATCAGGGGTGTGCTGAGCTCGAAATTAGGTATCAAAAAGTAAGCTGACACAGCATAAAATCAATAAGCTGATGCTGTCTAAAAAAAAGTGGCAAATTATGAATAGAAGGCAAAACTTAGGGTGTGACATTTGGATTAGATTACGCATATCATTGGAACATTAACGTTGAACAGTTGTTTAAGCACATACACACTGCAGTTGTGGTTCGAAGTCGAACGGATATCAATCCAAGTTTTTAATGCTCATATCTTCAACATTCCTTCTTCAACCAGCCAACCGATTTCCCGCATCGCTCACATTATCTCCCCGGTGGACAGAGTGCGGGAACTTGGTGGCGATGAGCCGCACTATGTCGGCGTGCTGCCAGAGCACGGCGGCGTGCAGCGGGGTACGGCCGTGCCGGTCCCGTGCCTCGGCCAGCCGCGGCTCGTCCAGGTGCCGCCGCACGTGGCCGGTCGCCCCGGCCCGCACCGCCCGAAACAGCCAGTCGCGCTTATCCTGGCCAGGTGAGAAGATCGGTCAAGGAAGTGTCTGTATAGTCCCTCTCGGAACGATTCTGAACGGTTGTTACCATGTTTTCCGTAGAGGTAGAAGGATTGTTAGAGAGGGGGCCCCGGAAGAAGTCTCGCTTCCCTTGACGAGGTTAGATAGCCGTAGAGAGAGAGAGAGGGGAGAGAGAGACCAGAGAGGAGAGAGAAGCTGACAGAAAGAGAGAAAGAGAGAGAGAGAGAGAGAGAGAGAGAGAAGGGAGAGAGAGAGAGAGAGAGAGAGAGAGAGGGAGAAGGGAGAGAGAGAGAGAGAGAGAGAGAGAGAGAGAGAGAGAGTCGTCATAGCTGAAAACAAGTCACCACCCCACAACAGTTCTACACCTTTTTCACCTCAACTTAAAATAAGTCAACCTCAAATCAAAATAAGTCAATTTCAAATCTAAATAACTCATTTTTTATATTAAAACTATTCACTTCAAATTAATTAAAGTCAATTTCAAGTTAAAATAAGTCAATTAAAAAGAAAATGATCCGGTAAGTATTAGCACGCCTTGAAGACTGAGCTTAGTGCAAGGCCGCGCACTGCCCGGGCCGTTTATTTTCTCCCCTCCCACTCAGGCTTTTAAACATGTTTTTTATCTGTGACTCCCTTAAATGTTATGCCTGGATCATTAAGAATGTCATAACGTAGCATGACCCTTAATAAATTGGATCGATTCGAAACCTATCCAGACTTCTCCTTGAGTAGGAAGCATTTAAACTTTCCCCCAATGACTTATATAGAAAAGGGGACGTTAACGAATTTGTCCGTTCTAAGTCACATATATACAAAAATTCAGAGATAGGTATATTATTTTTAGGTACTTATAACCTTATCAAATCATGGAGGTCAAATCTCACAGTAAAAAAAGGTGTCATGAGCATAAAAACAACCTAGATGGGCACATGACCTGGTCTGGTGACCTGACCTGATATGACCCGGTGTCAAGTTTACGAAATATGGATGAATATCCAGTAGATGGCTCAATAGCTATGCTAAATTTGGGGGCTCGTAGCGTCGCCGTTTCCCCGCTATTCACGAAAAGCCTGAGTGGGAGGGAAACTCAATGCCCCGGCAATGCGCGGTTTACCACTAAGCCTATTCTTTTCAGGCATAGTAGTACATGCTCAATCAGTTTAATTTGAAGTCTATTTTTATTAACTTGGATAGTTTTAATTTGAAACAGAGTTATTTTAATTTTAATTTGACTTATTTTGAATTGAAGTTCACTTATTTTAAGTTGAGGTGAAAAAAACGTGTATATAACACACACAACTCATTCACTCACTCAAGCACAATCACTCACCCGATGTCATTTCTCCACAACGTACACCACTCATTTGTTTACTCACTTAAGCACAATCATTCGCCCGACATAATTTTTCCACACCACACACCACTCACTCATTTACCCACTGGAACCCAATCATTCACCCACTCAAACCCAATCATGCACCCACTCAAACCCAATCATTCACCCGTCATCAGTTCTACACAACACACACCATTCAATAATTCGCTCACTCAAACACAATCATTCACCCGACATCAGTTTTGCACAACATACACCACTCATTCATTCATTTGCTCACTCAACACAACCATTCAGCTGGCACTAGTTCTACACAACACACACCACTCGTTCACTCACTCACTCACTCAAACACAATCGTTTGCCAGTGGATACACACGATGACAGCTTATGTCAAAGTTTTTGCGTTACTGCTACTTATAGGCGACATGAACGTTATCTGCGTTCAGCATTCTGACTCAATTGTAGTTAGTTAAGTCGTCGTCTGCCAGCCTCCGTCCTAACGCGAGGCAGTAATAGCCTGTTTCAACTTGTGCTGTTAACCTCCCTTCTCCCATCGATGTTATAATAAATGTTATGTAAGCTTCTCATGTTTCTACTACAGAATAAATAACGATTTCCACCGTAGCTTTGCACCGCCTGCTGTCCACACGGCCCACCATCACCAGCCCTCTCAAACAGCACCTCCAATCCGTCATACGGCCCATTATCACCCGCCCTCTCAAACAGCACCTCCAATCTGTCACACGGCCCACCATCATCAGCCCTCTCAAACAGCACCTCCAATCCGTCACACGGCCCATCATCACCCGCCCTCTCAAACAGCACCTCCAATCCGTCACACGGCCCACTATCACCAGCCCTCTCGAACAGCACCTCCAATCCGTCACACTGCCCATTATCACCAGCCCTCTCAAACAGCACCTCGAATCCGTAGATACTGCGGAGGAATCGGACGGTGTCCTCGCTGGAGTTCTGCTCCGCCACGTGTATTATGTTCTGCTGGTGAGCGTCCTCCACCTGAAGGATGTGGTCGTAGCCGTCCAGCAGCAGCTGACCCAGGCGCTCTGTGTCCCCTGGAGGCCAGCACAGGTGTTAGGTGTTAGGTAAAGGTGCTACTGTGAGGTGTCAATAGGCGCTCTGTGTCCCCTGGAGGCCAGCACATGTGTTAGGTGTTAGGTAAAGGTGCCACTGTTAGGTGTCAATAGTAGTTTTCGGATACAATCATTAGTTGTTGATTTGACTATGAAACCTTAAAACGGGATATCGCTTGTGCAAGTGTTGTCCACTGTGATTCTAGTTTGTGTTTAGTGTAGAAAACTGGAAACATGGTAAATGACAGTGATTTTTCTCAGTTTTCTCAATCACAAAAAACTTCTTCAGAATTTTTTCCACATTAATAACAATCAGTGATTCTACCTTCCCATTTCGTCACAAGTCTTCCATGCAAAAATAATTTTGATTTCACAAATGTCCTTTAGTAATCTTGAACCGTTTTTTTTTCTTCAAAAATCGGCGTAAGGCTGGTAAGCAGACATGTTCCATGCCCCAAGCCCGAGGCGCTTTTGCATTTAAATGAATGTTGTGGCGACGGGCAACGCGCTATAGCACTTCTGTGCATTGCAAACTATGGCCCGCGCTCCCTTTTTACATGTGCAAGTTTTTTCATAGATCGAAGTATCAAAACACCGTGAAAATAGTCCGAGATCCTTCGGGATCCGTGATCCGAGGTCCAGGGATCCAAAGTGGATCCCAAACTATTTTTCAAACTTTTTGCTAAATGAATGAACAGAACAGACTCAGACACGACGGAGGGATGCAGCCGCAATAAGATGCACTATATATTATAATTGCATCGCCGCTGCTATAGTCAGAATCTGGATTCCAAATTTTTTGGTGTTTGGGATCCGAGCACGTGTCTGCTGGTGAGTATCGCTCTGCTGGAAATTGGCTTGGTATTTGGCTCTCGAAATCATTTGAAAGGTGGTATCAGCTCGGTTTTTATTTTCAGACATCACTAGAGAGCGGTGAATAAAGATGTACATTTTAGACTCCTGATATTTGTGTTACTTGAACGGGAATCCCCAGCCCTGCCAAGTTTCCAAAGCACCACCAACATCGAGACTCCCCCGATATCGGCGAAGTTCCATTACGTTCCTCCACATCTCCGAACCATCTAACTTGGGTCGAACCATCAAACATCGCCACACCATTTCCTCTATGGGCGCCCCACCTCTGGCTGCCAGGCCGGCCACCCAGCTGTCGATGGCCTCGGCGTTTTCTGGCAGGTCGGCGGCCACCGCCGCGTCTCTGGCCGTGGCATAATGCTCGTCCCGGTCGGCCAGGCTCAACGCTGATTGGTCGAGGAGACGAGCGAGGGCGTGGCTAGGGTGGGGTCGCTCGGCGGCGAAGTGGAGGATCGACCGCCCCCGAGAGTCCTGGGGGAGGGGAGAGGGGGGAGAGGGTGCGGTCAATATGGCTCGGGCGGCGAAGCAACGACGCTGTTAGGCTTTATTGCTAGCCCTCGGTTTTTACTTTATTTTAATACTTTCCGGTTAGCTCTGGGAAATGAAGTCTCAGAACTAGCCCGCGAGTTAGGGAACCTGCGCGTCCCAGACGCTCACAGCAAACCCTGGTACCAAGCATATTTTAAATACATTCAGTGTAGTTGAAACAAAAATATATCCGAGGAGTAAAAAGAAAAGACATGCTAGCGTTAAGTTACACCTTCCAAACAACACCCATTGTGAAATCCAGGTAGCGTATAGCCAGGAAGGTACGTCAACGTTGAAAGCCTTTATGTAGCATTCAACTCAGATGTCCTTGCTTGCGCAATGTTCTTGCGGCTTTGCAAGGTGTACCTAGGTATATTTTATACTGGACCTCACCTGACATTGGGACATTATTTGTTGTTGATTAATAAATCTTGCATCATACATCAATCAGAAACATGGAGATGAGTTGTAGAACGATATTAATAAAGATATAAAATAGGATTATGCAAGTAGATGTGGAAAATAGTCGGTACATTTCTGACGGCTAGAAGTCCACCCGCTATGTATTATCTCCCAACTGGCCCCAGAGTGCAGCTCACCCTCTTCAGTAGAGTTGCCGGGTCCATGTCGGTAGCCTGTGGACCCATCTCCTCTCCAGCAGGAGCTGTGAGCGGCTGTGACTGAGCCTGCAGTGACCCCGGGCCGGTCTGCCCCTCCGGGTGCCCCGGGTCCTCCTGTACCGCGCGGTACTGCCTCTCGGCCGCTCGGCGGTACAGTACTGCCGCCAGGAGGCCCAGCGGGTCGGCCGGCCGCAGTCGGGCCACCGCTGTCATCGCCTCCGTCAGCGGACCGCTCAGCTCTGCCGGAACACACAGTGACGTCACGTGGAGAGGATGATTGACGTCATCCAGGGAAATTATGGTGCCGCCGCGCCCGTACATTTGAAGTTCTTTTTGGGCGTGTACTCCAGCTCTGTCGGAATATGCATCGCGGATAAAAAGAGGGATGTTTTACCGATTCCTTTTGGGGACGATTTATGTTATATAACGTGAAAAAGATGGATGGAGAAGAATTGGATGACATAGGTAGTTTTAAATGGTTTAGGTATTTTGTACGTTTGAATTTCAACATCCCCGTTAGTTCTGATCGTCGAGCTCACCTTTCATGAGGTACTGTCCATCGGCGCTGTTCAGGTCTCCCCGTCCGTGGCCGTTCTCTATCTTCCCTGTTTTGCTGGTCACAGCCGCCGTCTTTGTCACAGCTGTCGGTGCCTGCCTCACCACGGCTCCTGTCGGGTGGCGGCTGTTACAACGCTAACCTCTTGTGGGACACACGTGCGTTTCATCACCATCTTTTATACATACCCATTACCCGATGTCAAAAAAACCAAGCGGCATGAAACATAATTGGAAACCTAAGAAACAGGAAATGTGTTGAATGTGAAATATAAGCGAGCTTTCAACTTGAACAATTATCTCAGCGGTTATTTTCTGGCTTATCTGACTTATCTGACTTATCCATGAAACTCATCTTGCTTGAGACGTGAAAAATGAATCACATTTATGGTGGTTGACAAAGAAGGAAGCTCATTTTCGAATATGCATTTCTAATATAAGGTGATAAAACAGCTTGCAGATTGATTTCCTTAAAGATGGAGTTATTGAACTGGGACATATGTTCAATTCACGATTCGTCTTCCTCTTCTCCTCCAGTTGTTGTATTTGTTTTGGGTAGCTTTCGACCGCTCCTGCGGTCATCGCCAGCTTGGTCGAGCAGCTTAAAGTATTTGAGTTTTTTTTTAACAAAAGCATCACGAATTATTACCCCACATCCTCTCAAAAAGTAGATTTAAGTGCAACATATCAAAACCCTTCTGAAAAACATACATATATCTACCCTTGCTAATAAAAGACATTATTGCATTTACTAATAAACGTCAACACGCATAAAAAACACTTCTTCTTTATGAGAGGATCTGGGGTAATAATTCGTGATGATTTCGTTAAAAAAAAATATTACAGGCTGCCCTAATTAAGGTTCCCTCAACCAGGCAGACGAAGACCGCAGGAGCGGTCGAAAGCTACCTAAAAAAAAATACAACAACTGGTGAAGAAGAAGACGAATCGTGAATTAACCAGCTTACAGATTAAAAATCACTGACGTATTGTTAGTCACCACTCACTTACCCAGAGATACCTTACTGTAAACGGCAAACTGAAGTGGAGCATTACTTTTCGACAATAACTTTTTAATGCGGCAAATGACTTCGGCGAATTTCATGCAACGAACATTTCAGAGCCTCTGGCATTTCTTTTTCCGTTGTTTAATCCTATTCCTGTCCGTTTTTGACGCTATTTTTGCTCGGAGAGGGCAATTCCCCTCCCCCTAAGATCCCAGCTCCCATATGAGGTGCATAAACGAAATTTGACGGGTATGAAGGGTCCATGGGGAGCTCTCTTTTGTGAAAGTCTTATGACCTTGAGTCAATATATTCAAGGTCAAATGAAGTCAAACAGGACTTCTTTCCAGAAAACCCGGAATATCTCGGAAACTATAGCAGCTAGAAAGAAATACAAAATAGTAAAAGCTCTCGAAATGCACCTTCGCAAAAAATGACCTAAGATTTGAGCTCAGGTCAAAAGTGTAGGACCTAGAGGTCACCAAAGGTCAAAAAGATTGGTTTCAGCAAAAAAAAAACTATTCCATGAATAACGTTTAACCTAAGAAGGATAGAACAATGTTTTTGATGCCATCGTGTTTCCCTCGCCAAGGCAGTTCGTCATTTACCTATTTTGAACTGGTCGTAGCGTTCACAAAATGGCCATTCTACTCTGCGCATGCGCTACTTTTTAGAAGAGGTGTGTCGCGAAACCCTTCACGTTCCAAAAAAGTAGACATTTTTGCGCACTACAGACATTACAGACATCCCAAGGTATTACTGCTGGACTCTTGCTCAGTATGGCCGGACATGCAGAACAGACATACAGTTATATATGGCCAAATTGCCGCTCGAATTTTTTCCAAAATGCGAGTAATGATGATTGGAATAGAAAGATAATTCATTGTTGTGCATTTACATGTTGCTCCCCATGTAATCTTTCGATTATGTGGATAGAACGGTCACCACAAATGTAAAATGCCGTTTTCCGAGCGAGTTCACAATGCTAAAAGTTCAGGATATTGCCGACTGAAAGATTAAATTATCGCTCCATTTTTTACGATTGATATAAAAAGGTTACATAATTTGAAAGGAAATCGAATAAGCAACTTTTTAAACTGTAGCGACTGTAGTATTTTAGTTTGACATTACTAGCAATCATTGGAATGAAACATTGGCGCTGGGTCTGAAACCTTATTTGCGAGAAATGTGTCCATGCTGGTTGACGACTTCTAAAGTTTTCGCCGAAAGTCCAAGTTCCAAGAGGTCCAAGAGGTCCAAGAGGTGTCCCAAGAGGTCTGCAGTTCACAGTTCACCTAATGTAAAAAAAGCTGAGCTTACATCGCAGCATGCAATTCATTCACATCGATGCCTAACATCAATTAAACACGTTTCCAGGTGCACTGGTGTGCATTGCCAGTGTCAGCAAAAACAAGACAGAATGTGAGCTGCCGACCTCATATGCACTGGCGGATCCTGGTGGAGGAGATAATCGGACCCATGCCCCCTCCCAAAACGCCTGAAATCTGCACGAAATTGACACATTTCTCGATATAGAAAACTAGGCAACTTGTATTGAGGTGTTTGTTTTCAATTAACTGCCGATGCAAAAGGAAGCCAAATCCGATCAGTTTTCTGAATTTTGAAGCTTGTCTTAATTTTTATTTGGGATTTGTCCTCCAATCCACCCGAAATCGTCTTTTGGGATCCGCCAGTGCACACATGCCTTGGAAGCGAGTAAGGTTATAGGAATGGAAGAGACTGAAGCACCCTTGAATAGTTTATGCTGTGTAAAAATACAACGTTTTTAATCTGAGCATCACGAATATTTTCTTAATTATATCTTTTACACATCATATTTTCCGTTCTGGCTCATTCAGCTGTAAAAAGTTAATGTTGCTTCACATGTATTTAGAGTGTTTTTCATTGAACACAGTTGTTTGTTGCAGATGTTTTTGCTCACACTAATGTAGAAATTGGTCAACGTGCACACCATGTAAATGGTCAACGTGCACACCATGTAAAATTGAACTCACTGCACGCAAACCAACACCCAAACTCCCTTCCTCCTGTTGATGTCATCAGCCATTCAACAACTCTGAACATGAAAACCGGTGCGAAAGCAAGCAATTCCTCAACACTCCAAGCGGTGTCTACTTTCTACTGTAAGAAAACAGCGGCACATCCTTTGATGACCAGTGCTTGTGGTCACCGCACACCAAACTGTGTCACTCCACGCAGTTGACTAACCTGAACTTCTTCTGAGTCGGAAGCTTGTTTGACATGTCTGTCAGCGGCACGCTCAAACATTGACAGCTTTTGTGACGGACGGCTGTCCGGATGAGATGGACCAGTTCTGAGCGACGGCTCATCGCTGGTATGTTCAGGAACGTTTCCAAGGTCAAAGCCGGGTAAGAGAACAGTTTGCCCTTGTTCGTGTATTGGAGAAGACAGCAATTTTTTTTTTGCAACAGCAACAAACATTAAATTATGCATTTAGCTCGCTAAGTACTTCTACCAGCATACACATGTATGTATGTACCTATTCATTACCAAAGGCATGACCCATGTCATGTCCCTAGTTTCGACGGTTTCGTCACAACATCGCACCGACTCAAAAAGGCGTAAACGCAAATTATTTTCCTGGAGTTATATTAAATCAGTAAAAGGTGTGAAATGCTATCTGCAGAACAGTGGATAAGGTTTAATTCAATTAAACTGCAATAATTGATCTATCATAATCCGAAGTATAGTCTTCTTTCTATTTATTAAACCATATGTAAGCAAAACATTACGTAAGATAACATAAATGCAAATCAATATATCGCATGTAATCACTTATTTCCACATTTATACGCGATAAACGTTACTCATATATCGTAGAAGCAGCACAACATATTCATCGCTATCTACGCCATTCACGCTTAAATGCATAAATCAAAAGCTGAAACAAGCTAACTAGCTAAAGCCTCCGAAGTGTATAATAACATGATGCTTCATATTGCATAGGAACAGGCGATAACGGCTAAATTTTCGAGCTTCCTGGTTACATTAATGTTTTTGGTCTATTATTTAGCATTAGCTGCACCACTACGAGATCTTAGCTAGTGTACAACGCAACCAGTAAACAACAACACCAAATGGACCCATTCAACCCTGCGATAACTCCAGACATGATCCATACCACATATTACCTAATGAACGTCCAAATAATACGTAAATCGACATAATCGGTTAACACACCAGTCATTCGAGGATCGACGTTTTTCCTTCACAATCGATACGTTTGATCGATATTCGAGCAATTACTTCTGCTACCATAGGACGGTTTTTTCCAATGCGACCTGATATCTCTCAATCCATCATCGAAGCGTTTTATAAGCGTCACACAGTTGTGACTGATAGGTTATCTTTGGGCTGAAAGCTCTGTCCAACCTTCGTTGTCAATACAACAACGCTTCTTTCGTATGCCCTTCGCTTGGGCCTCTCCCTTATTCGGACGATCGGAGAATGTTAGTCTGAATTAGCTTTCATATAGTTTGACCGATAGCGTTCGATGCACATGCTCATCTCCCACCTTGTTGTTCTCCTTCTTTAGATGCTATCGTGTCTTTCAGGAAACAGTGCAGTTGATATGGCTGCAGTTTCTCAACATGTCACTGAACGGACGGCTACATGATCGGCCTGTCTCGAAATCCTTTCCGCCCGTTTGCTGGCATTCCTCCCTCGTCACCGTCTTCATTTCTTGGCATTCTTCTCCATCTGTATGATCTCTGACACACCGTGGTACATCTCCATGACAGCGTCGATCTCCGTCAAGCCCAGGCGTCGTTTGTTGCTTAGATCGAACACGCCCTCACTGCTGTCCGAGTGCTCCCCGTGCGTGCCCCGCACCTGCAGGCCCAGCCTGGCGCACTCCTTCTCCAGCTGCGCAGGGTCGCGGCCGAGACGAGGCAGCCGCACGTGCACCGAGGCGCGGATCGCCGTGCCCAGGTTGGTCGGACAGAAGGTCACTGAGCCGAGCCGGCGATCGCGGCGCAGCTTCAGCTGCCGCCCGAGGTTGACCAGCGCCGTGACGAGTCGCGCGTACACGCTGGTCACGTTGCCGCCCTGCTCCATGCTGATGATGCGGAGGTGGTCCTCCTCGCTGACCCACACGAGGAACGTCTTTGCGGCGTTGTGGAAGATGCCGCGACCCTTGGGCCAGTGGCGCGACGCGTTGGCTGCCTGTAGGAAGCGGTCGCCCTCCTTGAACAGGAAGTGGTCCTCGATGAGCTGCTTCTTGTCCTTGCTGCTCATGCCATCCAGCGGGTAGTACGTGCCGGCCAGGTCGCCGGTCAGACCCTGCAGCACGTCCACGGCCTCCCTCTCCATGTCAATATAGTCCGTCTCGGTCATCAGAGGGTTCAGCGGATACTGCTCCAGACTGCGCGCTGTTCGTATCCGCGTGCTGATAACATACTTGCCGAGTCGTGAGAGGTTTCCCAGCACCTTGGTCAACTGTTTCGGGTGTCCGAAGGTGACGGCAGGCTGACGGTCATTCGGCCCGAATCCGGCGTGGTATTCTTCGATGATGGGATCGAACAAAGGCGCGAACACCGTGTAGGCATCGCCATCAGGCGCGTACACGCCCACACCCGAGTCGAGGTTATGCACTCCCGAGCGGATGACGTCCAGCAGGGTCGCGCCGTGTCGCGTGCGGCGGTGCTTCACCTCATCGAGCACGTCCCGAGTGAGGTGCTTCCGCAGCAGCGAGGTGGCGTCCGAGCGCTGCAGCTTCTCGAAGGCGTCCTCAATCTCTCGCACCTCGGCGTCCGAGGCGTCCTCGGTGAACTCGACGTCTGCGGCGGCCGAGGCGCGGCTGACGCTGCGCGAGCCACGTTCGTCGACGCTGAGGCGGCGGTCCTCCATCCGGGAGCCGCGGTGACTTTGATGGTGATCCGGGCTCCGAGACCCGACTGAAAAGGGCCTCAGGTCAGCCACCTGAGGTAGAGGTCTACTCGTATCGGAAGGATGTTTTGCAGTGTGGGGCCAGGACTGCAAAGGCTTAGGGATAACTTTCAGGGCCGGGAATATCGTCGAATTGATTAAAGGGAATGTAAGCATTTGGAAAATGTCGGCTATAATATTATGCCAGGGTGCATTTTGAAGCTTGCTTTTATGGTGCATTTTACCCAAGAAATACCGAAATATGTAGTTTAATAAAGCCGTAATCTCAACAAGAATGTTGTAATTGCTTGTAAAACGCCGCCGATTTACCCAGTACTAGTATATGATTGCCCAAGATCCCAATCTCTAATCAAGGATTCACCAGTTGGGCGCTTCAGGCGCACATTACCAACAATAGGCCACGATAAGAAATGCCGTGATCATCAGAAAATGTATGTTGGGTCTAAAAAATAAGCAACAGCAGCAATAATCATCTTCCAACACGACGCAGTAACGACTAACGAACATGATAATCTCATACGCAGAAGTCGCTAACGTATCTAAATATGGAAGCAATTACAAACCGGATGGAAAAGAATGTCTCCAGAAGCTCGATAACTTCGAAGAAGTCCCGGAAACTTATAAAATGCAATAATAATGCACTTATTTCCCCTTTACAAGTGGTGGCGCACACTCATACCTAAATAGGCTGTCTATGTCAATGTCAAATGCTACTTGAAATCACGTAAAACACCGGGAATGTTAACAAAATTATTTCGAGTTTCGACGTGTTTGAAGTAATACTACTCTAAATATGACTACCCGAGCAAACAATTACGCGTGGATCGCAAACGTGGAGCGCAAAACTAACTTTCGTAGCATTTACAGGTGGATGGAGACATCGCCTAGCAAAATGACTTAAATTTCCTATTTAATTTATTATCTTGTGTTCAAAAACACTGCTGACTCAAAAAAAAGTGCAAAAACACTTACATTCCCTTGAAGATGATTGTCTTTACTGGGTAAGGCACAGCCCATAGGAGTTTGGCAATAGTGGGACTGGGTTTTAGTCTGCAGGATAAGGTCGCTGGTGCGAGCGTCAATGACGTCTTGTCAAAGGTCGCTTGTGCTGCGCTATAGTCTAGTTTTCGTACCCTCTACCTTCACTCAAAGACGTCTGAGCTAATGAGCACGCGATTTTTAAAAGTTTTACGGGAAAATAAAGGCAACAGAGTAGAGTCCGGTTTTCATCGAGCATAAATATGAAGCAAACGGGCCACAAACTGCCGCAAATCACAAACAGTCCATAACGAATGTGATTGTAGCTGATGTTTGCTTGCTCAACATCATAATCTCCCAAGGCTTGTCTGTATTTGTTTTACTCTTACATTCAGTGAGAACCGGACCTAACTCAGTTGTCCTTCCTTATTTCCCGGAAAAAAATTCAATAAATCGCGTGCTCTTTAGCTCAGAACATCTTTGAGTTAAGGTAGAAGATACAAAAACAGACTTATAGTGTCATATAAATTGCACACAATAAAGTTCCCCAACATCTGCTTCTAGCATCCCCCACCAAAAAAGTTATTTTAGTTCTTATAGCAGCTGAGATCGTAGGAGGGGGATGTTTCTGCCCCCCCCCCCCCGGGCACTAAATTCGGAGACCCCTCCAGAGCGCATGTTAAACTGAAATGCCCATATTGCGTCGCATTTGGGTACACAGCACCAAAAGCAGAAAAATGACGCAGCTTTTGGCTGTCATGGCAAAGAGAGAACAAAACTTCACATTCGCGCGTGAAGTCGCCAGTCGGCTTTGTTTAAACATAAACGTACATTAAACGAAAAATCCGTCCCGTGCTCTCATGGCGGCGGTCGTATATTTCAATTGTCAATGCTCAAAATCAATCCAACACAGATAATACAAATGTACGTCTCCATTCCTATAACATTGACAATACCACTCACGTGGACGTTACTGTTTACCAAACAACACCGCCTACGAAATTCGACGGCCGCCATGGTCACTTTCGCTATCACCGACGGCCTCGCGCGGCTGGGACAGTCATCTCAGACAACAACCGAGCCGGCCGCGGAATGAAGCAGACCTGGGTATAGAGGGGTCGACGGCTGCTCCCAATACTGCCAATGAAGCCAGGTGCAAAGTCAAACATTTCTCTCTCAGCTATGTTGAACGTATCGTGAAGTAGCGCGTTTGCCCGCCACTGTAGCTCAGTGGGGAGAGCGCTGGGCTTCTCCGTAGTGAGAGCTCGGGTTCGAGTCGCTTCAGCGCTCTCCATTTGCTCCTGACTAGTATGACCTGCGGCCGGTGGCAGCGGTAACACTCAATGCCAGATGACGTCAGTGAGCGGGGCGGGCCGTGCCCGGCTATGTTTGGCACGTTAAACTCTCGGTCTAAATTCTGACCGCTACCCTGAATTTCCCGATCAAATGGTAGATGTCAGGACTTGCGCAACAAGCTCTGCTTAGCGCGGGTTCTGCCCTCGCAAATCCGTCCATTCGAAAGGTTTGGGCCAAATTTTTTTTTTTTTAAACATTTTGTGTTTAGTCCCTTCTGGCCTCTTAACCCCACGGTCGGTGCTACAGCTGACCGGCCGCGAGCAGACAGCCGCAAACACGTTCATCACCGGTTATCTCCCCCCCCCCAAAAAAAAAAGGATCTTCTGCCACCTCGAAGAAAGTGACGCGTCATCGGCTGTCAACAACCTACCCCAATAACGGGCAGGCGGACCAGCCATGAAGGCACAGCAAAGGACACCACCTCGGCGCGACGCAGATGTCGGCAGGAAGCAGAATCAAAACTATGTTATACTTGCCATCGGCCAATCACCCTCCCCTTTTACCCCAGGTGCTAAATTCCTCCAAATACGCCGACGATTAGCCCCTGCCCTCGTCTGCTAATGAGCCGAGAGGGACGGGGCGACAGGCCATGGACAGGCTTCCCATCGCCGGCCACGTGCTAAACTCCCCTCACTAGCTCGGACAGCCGGGTCGTCAACCCATCGTTCACGTAATGCCCTGAGGCATGGCAGGGACAACTGACCGTGGACTGCTAGAGCAGAATTATCATGCTTTAGCTTCAGACCATTCGGTCTTCGGCCCAACACGGACCTCTTCTGACACAAAACACTCAGTTCCCTATGTTATCTACGAGCGTTCCGGGCCATTACTGTCCCGTTTTGGGGCAGAGACCTGACGGCCGGACGCTAGTGAGAATCCCGCCTTCGCCTCTGGCCATCCGGAAACAATTACTGGGTCCTCGGTCTGCCTCGCGAACAGAAGTGCGAGCCAGTAAGAACAACGAACGCTACGACATCCCCGACGGCTCCCGTTCGCAATGCCAGGAGCTAGGCGGATGACTGGCCGTCGACTCAAACCACGACTACTTCCGCCTTCTAACCGCCCGGAAACAGTTAACCGGGTCATCTTCTTCGATCAGCCTAGATGGACAGAAGATCAATTACGGTCAATGACAACAGCTGACTGAAAGCCCGGTCCTCACCGCGCTCGGCTACGGCCGTTCAGCCGACCGAGCCCGTTAAAGCCACTCAGGCGCTTATAAACAGAGCAAAACACAAGTGACAATTTACGTATCCCCTGGCCATGCCTAAGGCGGTTTTATCGGGCTCGGTCGGCTGTCCGGCCGTAACCAGGCGTGGTAAGACCGGGGCTAAGACAACGGCAGGCGACAGGAGGTGGCAAGGCATTGAAACAGGATCCCCGCACCAGGACCCGGCAAAAGTCACGACCTGCCGTCCACCTCCCCGCCGCGCCGGTCCAAAAGCAGACAAAGGCCTGGATCCCGGACGTCTTTACCTTTGAATCCAGATTTTAACTACAATAAAGGTGATACAGCACTAATTTTCCTGCAAGTTATTGCGTCTATATGCATCTCTTCTTTGTTTCTGAGCCTGTTTTGCTTGTTTCAATTTCAAAATAATGAGAAAATAGCCTGAGATCCTATCTAGATCCCTGAACCCTGGATACAAGTTACCGAAGGATCTTCGGTCATTTCCAAGGCGTTCTGATCCCTCGATCAACAAAAAACTTAAACATACAAAGTAAGCAAGGAGTTGCAATCTCAAAGGTGTTATAACGCATTGTCCTTTGCCACAATTTGCATTCGAAGGCAAAAACGCCTGGGGCAAGGAACATGTCTATCCAGAAGGTAGACGACCATGTGTGAGGCGCAAAAAGTACAGAAGAGATGTTTGTGACACTTGAGCGGCGACCCGGCCAGGATCAGTAGACGTAATGAGGCGTGAACACGGGAATAATGGAGTCACGCAGGGGAATATAACAGACCAGACGCAGAAATACTCGAGATCACATCAGGAAGCTCGCCTCAGAGATCGGTCTCTTTCAGACACAGACCCGGAGGAAAAGGTGACCAGGTGCTGATCAATATAAAATTAGGCGAATAATGTCAGCATTTTTAGGAAATACATAAGTTATGTCATCGTACCGTGCCATACAAACAGAACATGAAGATAAAGACTCCCTAAATTCCCTAAAAAAATTCCGAATGTCCGCCTTTTTTATCCTGAATTCGCCAATAAATTATATTTTTCAAACTCCAGTCTTGCTATGCTAAAGACCAATACATTTGAAGCCCAAACAGTTTCTACGGTGAAAATCGATCCAAAGCAATGATAGCAATTGCATCACAAAAACACCCGCAAAGCTCGCCAGTTTTTCTCCTCATCCTTTTTTCGCATACATAAGAAATGTCTACACATACAGGAGGGTCTCGTTATGGAAAGTCGAGTTGTGTAATTGATAATTTTGTCAGAATAAAAATCAAAACTTTAAGTAAAGCCGGCCGCACACTGTGCCATTCGGCTGCAATATCGCCGCTATTTTCTCGCTGCTACATCATGGAAAGTCGTCTCTCCTAACACATGCATCATGTCGTTGCTGTAAGTACCTCAACTCCCCGACCAAATAAAATGAAGTGAGTTCGGGGACACGATTTGCGCATTTCGGCCTCGCGCGGACGATATCGCGGACGATATCGCGGGCAATATCGCGGGCATTATCACGGGCAATATCGCGGGCAATATCGTGGTCAATATCGCGGGTATTATCACGGGCAATATCGCGGGCAATATCGCGGGCAATGTC
>JARFNZ010189879.1:0-15758 GCA_031763405.1 Balanus nubilus
GTCTGGTGATCACAGTCTGGTGTCTGGTGTCTGGTGATCACAGTCTGGTGTCTGTGTCTGGTGATCACAGTCTGGTGAGTGGTGTCTGGTGATCACAGTCTGGTGTCTGTGTCTGGTGATCACAGTCTGGTGTCTGGTGTCGCTAACTGGCGACTGGTAATGACTGGTGCCGGCTCTCCAGATACTCAACGGGCTGTGGGCGGTCCGCGCCTGCATGACACTGATGGCGCTGTCCAGCTATGTGCACATCATCGACCACAACGAGCAGAAGGTGGAGGAGGCGCGCTCCCTGCTGCAGGTGCAGATCGGCATGGCCGTCGTCTGGTCCTTCTTCAGCCTGCTGCTGATGTGGGGCGCCCCCCGCAGGGCGACTTGTCCAGTCATGGCCTTCCTGGTGTTCTGTTGCGTGGCGCTGACCATCAACACCGGCACCATGCTGTACGCCCTCCACGACCCGAGCGTGATCATCTCCGAGGACGAGCTGGAGAAGATGAAGAAGCACGGGACGGACACGGCAAACATTGCCATCTACTCCATCATCGGCGTCGGCCTGGTGCTGCTGGCCTTCTTCTGGTACTTGTGGCTGGTGGTGTTCTCTTTCTACCGAGAGATGACCAGCGGCGGGCCGCCCGCCGGGCCGCCGGGAACGTGGAATGCCAAGCACGACTGTCGCGAGGAGGTACCGATGGTCTAGACACCGGGCGCTCGGCGCAACTGACGGGGAAGGGGGGGAGGCGGTCAATGAGGTGGGAGCTTGCACTTGGGGAGGTGTTTCCGATTTGGGAGCTTACAAACGAGGAGATGTTGCTATTTTGTGCGAGTACACTCCGGTAATATTTTTATACTTTTTGACGTAATTTGCAAATCCCTTTTCCTACCAATAGTTTAGTGTCGTACTAAAAACGGGTGCATTGTTGCCTTGTTAACATCTGATTCGGATATTAGATACAATGAGCTTGGAATTATATTAGTGGTGCTAGGTACTATATATCGCAATACCTACCTACGCATTACTCTTATACCAGAATGTAATTCCATAGTATCCACTATTACGCCCATAATATTTGACAAGGAGAAGTCTGCACAAGTGAGTGACATAATGCCAATAACTAAGCTGGTCGGCATAACATCTGAATTAATACTGCAGAAAATCATCATGCATCTGCCAATCACAGGATGACAGTGTCTTAACGATTTCGGTAAAAATCGTAATACCTTTCGTGTAATTTAAATGAGCGTAGCGTAGACAGTCACGGTTCACTAAAAGCTCAAACAGGCACCTACTCTTTTCTTGCAAAGTTGCATTTTTCCTTGGTACCACTTTCCACTAATTATTACGCCGCCTATTTACTGCCTATTTATTAGGCCGCCGATTGGTGTCGGGTGCAGCGCGCGGCCGTTCCTCTCTGCACCACAGATTGAGCGGCGTGGAGTGGGTACCGACGCGGCGTGGCCGGTCACTCGTCGGCCCCGACGCAGCCCCGTGGCCGGCCAACCCGGTCCCTCTGGGGCGGGGTTTCTGCGTCCCGCCGCGGACGGTCGCCGCCGCCGGGCTGTGGTTTCTGTTGTAACGGGAACACCTGCTCCACGTGGAGAGTGCCGTTCAGCCTCAGGCTTACACAGATCAACGATATCGAACACCAATTCATTTTTACAAACCCATGCCATACATCGATCCTTCTGTATGATCGCTCTATTTTATTGTTGACGCTGCTGATGGTATGAATTGACCGTGGTGCTTATGTGGCCACTTGCATTTTGTGTCATCGATTTTCTTTGTGTTTGTTATGAAAATGGGAGTTCGACCGCTGGGTTGGCCTGACATTGACTTGACACTACTTGCCGCCTGAATAAGAACACGGGGTGAAGGGAAAAGACGGTGTTCCCAATGCTCCTTCGACGAAAATTACGGGCTCGTGCCAGTAAAGAAATGTTTTCACTAGCTCCAGGACGCTTTTTCAAAGAAGGCATCAGCCACCGGCTATGTGTCATACCTATTACTGGCCACATGAGCACTAGGTGACATTTAAGTGATATATCTAAGGGATTAACTGACACCAGACATGTGCTCACACCTAGATAGACCCCGAAAATGTATCCTGAAATTTGGTCTCGGGGATCTGGATCCAGGATCCACTAGGATCTTTGATATACCCTCGCAATACATTCAGAGATCTACTATAGGATCATAAACCCGCCTGCAATATTATTCAACGGGTCTGCCACTACCTGAGATCGAAGACACTTTTTATATTGAGATCCACTGGGATCCAAAATCTGCTAGTAAACAAATGTGCTTCACCTCCACGATTAAAAATGAATGATCTTACTTTCTTTCTTTCTGACTTTCTTTATTTTATATAAGGGAACTGGTATATATAAGGGAACTGATATGGTCGTACCTATTATATGTAAGTACTGCTTGCAGTAAAAAAAATTATAGAGATGAAAGTGCCTACCTAGATTTATAATTTATGACATAATATAAAAGTCGGATCCATGATCCCTTCAATTATCATAGATTCACTCCCACGTTTTTCTCGTGGTCCTTGTGAGATCCCAAATCACTTGTCATAGGTTTAATCCGGGCATCCAATAGAATCCGAGATCCGCCGTTGTGTTTTGTCACTGGACGCAGTGGGATAGAATATCCAACATTGCATCTTGCCGTGAGAGTGATTCTCTGGAAGCATGGGCGTCGCCACCGGAGGGAGAGGGAAACGCGTCACCCTCCCCAACATTTTCGGACTTTAACATTACGCCTATGGGCGATGCGTGGAAAGAATCGGCTTGAAAATGCCTCCGTCCCTGCCAACTCTCGGAGGGCGGCGACCCTCTTGTCTGAGAGCATGGATTCTGTTTGAGATCGTACATGTCTGCAGATTCAGAGACTGTACATGTCTGCAGATTCAGAGACTGTACATGTCTGCAGATTCAGAGACTGTACATGTCTGCAGATTCGGACCATAGGCTAGGCATGTCTGCAGATTCGGACCATTCGGACCATAGGCCAGAACATGGGAAATAAAAGGGTGATCCATATTCCATTAGATACATTTGGTGCCTTTCACAACAAAAACAAGGTCGCATACATCTAAACAAAATACCTGTCCACTTGATACAGTGGCAAAGTAGGTAGGTCAGTAGGTTTAGTCATGAAATTACCGATGTCATTAAATGTCTGGATGCCTCGCCGGTCGGCGGGTGGTGATAGGCTGTTTGAAGCAGCATGCCAGTTATGGAAGGCATCTGTAATTGGTTGTCGCCAGGCAGCGGGATCTGTGATTGATGGAGGAAAACTAACGCACCAGGAATAAACGGTCTCCGCGAAACGTTCTGTCGAATTTAATTAGCCAGAACAAATAAGCGAATCGCGGTCGGCGTTAAACTGTTACATTAGCCAAAATACATTCAGCCGCATTAGGAAACGACTTTTGACCCATGACCTCTTCTTTCCACATTCTCGTTGTCGCTTCAGAAGTGAAACTCGTGCTGTAGGCAGGTGCCGTACCTATGAAGTGGCAAAGGGAAGCAATCCCCACAAAGCTCCAATCCCTGCTGGAACGCCTGAGCAGCCGACAGCAAACGTGATCGCCCGTAACTGATGCCCTGGGCGGTCCGCATGGTCAGCATTCCTTGGGGGTCCTTCGCTAGCTTTATTAATTCACATTCCTACATATATACCATGCCTTTATTGCCAGATCCTACTTTTGAATACAATTTTGCATCACTTACCTATGTGCCTATACCTACTACAGATGCACGCAACTGCACACAGTCGGTGGCACACACCACTTGTTGTCAGGGCCAGCGTCACGAATTTTCGGTTGGGAGGGGGAGGGGGCACCGTTTTAAAAAGAGCCCTTGGCCCAGACAGGCCCCGTACAACCAGGCACGTAGTTAAAACTGGAGAAATGTCTAAGTTTTTTCCTGTTTGGATTATTAAATAAAAGACCAATCATGCTACGAAATATTAATCCATATCATTGGCAGGTTATATCAATTGGCTATCAAAATATGTTGACATTTCAGTCATCATATACCTATAATTCAGCTGCTACGAAGCGATATCTCCGGAGTATTTTTTGGATCTACTCCAAAACTGCTGGTTATGTCGAATGAGTAAAAGTATCTCCTTCTTTTATATTCAAATTAGAGAGCACGAACTTGAAGCGCTTGCCGCTTCTATTGAAGCCTTCGCGAAAGGAAATCCCATGACAAGCAGTTGAAACTTAGAGATATTGAATACTGCACATTTCACTGGTGAAATACGGGTGTCGCACATATAATTTTTGTTTTTAAAAGCCGTCGTTCAGAGAATGACGTTCCTATGAAGATCGAATTTGCAAGTTGGAGACCGAATTTCGGCAACGCCAAGTTTTACGCGCTTCCGCTTTTAAAGTTTGCCTTCGATCGTTTGCACTCTTTATCTGAAGCCTTATTTCGTATCCATATTTTGCATTTGTCGTTAACTGTGCATTTTCCGTATGTACGTAGGATTTAAGTCCGGGTGGCGTTTTTCCTAGCGACTTACGGTTTTCGAATAAAAAACAATATTCGAATCAAGATTGCAAACGATTGAAGGCTAACTTTTCAAAACGGACTTGACTGGCGAAACAGGAAAAACTGACTACCACATTTTAAAAAGGTGGCTATGTCCTTGTTAATAAGACATCACGATCAAGCTTGGGCAGTGTTTTAATTTACGAGAAGCGTTACTAAGTAAAGCATGCAGGGAGCAATGCGCTATTTTAAGAATCAACGAAACAACAACCAAAGACAGAAGCGTTTTCAATGCCTTGCGAATGCGTATGTCGAAGCCAGTTAAAGGAGTTCGTCAAAGGTCTAACCACAGACCTCTAAAGCTCAACAAGATGCAGATCAATGGCAGACCAATTTGAAGCTAGCATTGTACCCATGTTGCTCAAGGGAACATAGGTACCTACATTATGCGGCTTTACATAAATTGGTCATACCTACATTTGAACTTGTAGAGTTAATCACGGCTTGCGTCCGCATCATTCAACAAACATTCAGCTTGAACATTAGTTGTGGGTAGGTATATCTCCTCACATTCAAGATACATGCATCTCACAGATCCATAATGATAGGCGAATAGCATGCGACCCGTTCACAACTTCACATCGATCGTGCCATTATACAATTATCCAACCCAACAAACTATACCACGGCCATGGCTTGGCGCCAGCCGTGGTCGTGTGGCCACTGACCAGTGCCGTTTGTCGGCGCCCGCCTGTCCTGTCCCACATCGCAGCCGCAGCGCCGCCCACACCGTTATGACTGGTGGCCAAACACCGTCGCCAGTTTTCACGACAGACTGGGCGCGTCTGCAGCCGGACCAGGCGGGTCCGAGTGCTTCGCTGCAGCTGCTGACAGCCGATAGCAGCAGCTGACAGCTGACAGTCGATGTAGCAGCAGACAGCTGACAGCTGACAGTCGATGTAGCAGCTGGCAGTTGACAACCGATAGCAGTGGCTTACCGATAGCAGCATTGCAGGGACTTTAAGTTTGTTTCTTTACAAACCAGCCTCCATCGCACTGTTTTCACCTGGTCCGTTTCGCACAGGGTTTTCATGCTCCTCCGTCTCCGTTTCCATCGCCCCGCTGCAGCTGCGACTGAGCATGACGACCATCTTGGTGGCTTTGCTGCTGGTCTACTGTTATGCCAATTGCTGGTGTTCCTTGTGGCGTTTAGTCATCTGTTCGATGACAATGATCGTTTGTCACTGATGAATTCCTGCCGTTCGTCTTCGTATTGATCATTTATTGTTCAGCAAATGACTTGTGTCTGCTCTGTGCTGAATGTCCTGGAATGTGACGCCGTAGGCAAGCCTGAAGGAATCGGTGGCCGTTTTCCGATCACGAAATAACATAGCGTTCCACTTCCAACCGAAGATGATGCTGATTTGATCAACAGAGTTGATTTTCTGTTGATCTTGCGAGGCGCTGTGTTGTTTCGGGTTCTTTTGGAAGATTTGTCGTAGACTTCACCATCATTTTCGCTCCGTTTCAGCGACGTGGGTATCATTTGAAATATGCCGCGTTCCAGTTGTTTTTCGGCTCGGGAATCGCACTGACGGCTTACGATAGCCCTTCAAATGACATTCTCCGGATAATAGCCGTTAACGTCGCGTTACTGCGTCATGGACAGCATCATGTTGGTCTCCATGTGTGAACAGAGTTCCTCTTATTCTTGTGGAAAGTGGTCAACTATAAGTACTTGCTGGCAGGCGCGATCATACGCGGTCTGGCCGTCCGGGCGTCGGCAGTTGCCGCCCCTAGCGCAGCGCCGCCGCCGGGTGCACAAGCCATGCACTGGTCGTCCGAATGGCATTATCTCGACACTTGTCGACATCGCGGTGCCGCATCAACGACGGCGCCCAGACTTATGGATGATTCAATTTTGTATGAATCGATTCAGAGTGAGTCGCGAAGTAAAGTAATGATTCAACAATAATTCAAATACACAACATTAATTAACACTGGTGAAGCGATTTACAGTTATTCATATGATAGCATGAATGATTCATCGAATGAAACAATAATTAATTCAATGAATCATAATTAATGTTTCACTCACAATAATTCACCTTGCAAATATGTAAGTGTACATCCCATAATTTGCAATAAGTCGGGTGTGCGAGCCGTGGACCGGCCTTTCGACTGGCATTCTCTCGAGACCCAGAAAACGGATCATGGAATCTGTTCTCGGGGATTTGGATCTAGGATCCATTATAGGAAATTTCTTCTCTCGATAACATGCGTCACCGCGATATCGACGGTTATTATATTTACCGTTGACATCGCGGTAACACATCAACAGCGCCGCCCACACTTGAGAATGATTCAAATTGTTCATGCACCGATTCAGAGGGTGTCTCAGGAAGCAAATTAATGATTTAACAATTATTCAATCACACAACTTTAACACTAGGGGATCGATTCACAGTGATTCACGGGCTAATATGAATGTTTCCTGGATGATTCATTAATTGAATCATCATTGATGAAAATTCACTACAATTCACATCGCTTTTGTACATCCCAGAATTTGCAATAACTAAAACTGAGAAATGTCTTCTTGCATTTTGCGAAGGGACGCTTCACTGGTGCATATGGTAGCACATACCAAACCAAATGCTGACATGGAGTTCTTTGACTACTGTCACTTCTTACCCCTTCCCATGGTAAAACAGTGCATACATTCAGAATGAGGGAGTTTACAGACCAAATGAAGGTGCGACAGGAATGCAAATAGGGGAATCGATTAAACGATTCACGGGAAACAAGGAATCGAACACAAATATTCAATCAGAATCATTAACAAGTCTGTCAGCACCATGTTAATCTCCATGTGTGAATATATATCCTTCATATACTTGTGGAAAGTGGTCAACTAGAAGTACTTGCTGGCAGGCGCGATCATACGGGCATGCTGGCAGGCGCGATCATACGGGCATGCTGGCAGGCGCGATCATACGGGCAGGCTGGCAGGCGCGATCATACGGGCAGGCTGGCCGGGCGCGATCATACGGGCAGGCCGGCAGGCGCGACCATACGGACAGGCCGGCCGGGCGTCGGCACCGGACGCCCTGCGCACGCCGCCGCCGCCGCCGCTGGGTGTACCAGCCATGGACTGCCGCGTGTTTTCCACGACGGCACCTGTGGGCCCAGACAAGCCAAGAGATTGAGCATAGACGGGCTGCAGTTGCTGTGGGCCGGGGACGAGCAGCTAGGCCCAGTCTGCGGGGACTGCGAGGAGTGGACCCAGACGGCCTGTGGGACTGACAGCTGCGGGTCCAGACCAGCTGTGGGCATAGACACGAGACACGAGATGGCCAACACGAGATGTGGCCAGTACGAGCTGCGGGACCTGCGAGGTGTGGGCCCAGATATTAGGGGGGGGGGGGGACGATATTACTTATTACTTATTACTGAGACGATATTATGCACATCAATCGATGTTGCCGAGATCGATTGGTACCCATGTAAATGCTTAGAAAAACGATAATTAATTCCGCGACACTGATCTCCTGGCACAACTGACCCAGAATTAAAGTCAATTGGCTCCTGCCGGGCTCTCCAAGAACGCTCTGCGGTGCACTTGAGGGGAGAGATTATGTAATCGACCCGGCAAACTGCCGACTGAATTTCGGAGGTAAATCGTTCGATGAAGAGGTGTGACCAGAGCTGGTCAGAAAATTACTGATACACAGCTGCAGAGTTTTCGCCGTACGCAAGAAATTGTATCAGGTATCCGTATTCCGAGGGGTTTTGAGAACTTAAGTTCCCCTTGCTGTTAGATGATAAATAGCCAGCGCCAATTATTTACAAAGCAGCAAATGTCAGTTATCACAAGTCGCAACTGACTAGCCACCACGATAAAAGTAGGTCGTATAGGTCGGTCCTCCCTAAGAAGGTCATCATGGTGGCCGGTTTGGCCATAAATTCGGCGTGTGACGTCGGATGGCGCGAGACGCGGGCCGCGCGCGCGGCCACGGCTCTGTCGTCCCTGTGTAGTGTGCCTAGCTTGTCCGTTTGTGTAGGGAGCCGCCGTCAGTGTCGCTTTACGTGGTTGTCGTCATTTCTTCCCGTTTCAACGATGTTATGTGTATCGGCGATGTTGTGCACGGCAACATGCAATCATTAAAGTTGGACCAGGCCAGCCACTGATAAACGACGCCACCTTCGCTGATCCTGAGACGTTTTATACGGAACCCGCCCAACCTGAGCTACTTTAAACGGAAACGTTATCTCTTCCCTACCTCGTGAGATGACCTGGTGCCTGTTCAAATACTGTATCCGGCTGGTGCGCGTATCAAGGCGCTCTAACTTGTTGAAGTGCTCAATTCCACATCACTGCAGTGGGCACAACCATTCTCACCGATACAGTTTTTAAATGCTGGTTCCTCGACATAGCTCCCGACTAAATGGGTAGATTGCCTCTAAGATATTGTGTACAAGGATGTTCGTTCAGTACCTGAATCATCTGTCTTCTGGGAAATATTCACTAACAATGCAATGGAGTAAAGGACAATATTGATTTGCCTCGTTTTACTCTATTCTATGCACTGTCAACTCAATACGCTACCTATGACATTCATTGCATACCGACCAAATATTATTGTACAGTTGTAGGTACAATAGTAATATTCTTGTACAATGGTAGCTTCTGGATAGTGCAAGCCTGACAGATCTGTACACCGTTTTCTAATGACTTCATGGGCGAAAGCTTATGGCACGATAGTTCGTGGCGAAACCGTTTCTGGTCGCTTTGCATGAGCTGTAACTAACGTGATGTTATTGTCGAGTCTTCAAACGCTCTGATGTACTGAGTTGCGCCAGTGTTGTGTCGGGCATGGACCGTTACTTCCTCACCAAGAGAGGTTAAAAGGGCTGAGAACGGATACGCATGTCATCCAATGACGCGGAAGTAACATACGGGTACGTTGCGTGTGCTGGGCTGCTGGCAACGTTGCAACGTCGCCAGGGGAGCTCTGGTGGCATTGTAGCACCAGACGTTTACCTTGGGTTCGCGCTGGTTCGCTTGTCCTGTGTTGTGTAATTATGCTTGTACCAAAATAAACACAGTGACTGTGCTAACGGAATGTGCCGTCTATATACAGTAACACCGGCAGGGAGGATAATCGGAAAGACGAGCGCGTGATGATCGGAAGATCAAGCTGTGATCACACGGAAATAAATGTCATACGATCATCCTGCCGATCGCCGAGCAACAGGGAACTTCGAGAACCCATCACGAGACAGTTCACCAATCGCAAAAACACTGCACTCTAAGCTTAAAGACGCAAATATCTAAGGCGGGATTTTATTGCAAATAACAAACTGACCCTTCTGACGTCACGAATATCGGTGGGAAGCACGCGGAGACTAACTATTTAATGACTAGATTCGGAGACTAGAATACAAAGACTTAAACGGAAAGTTAGCATGTTGCTTAGAAACGTAGCTTACAAAACCACAAGCAAAACCGTTTCTTGCAAGTTGACGCCAAGGGAACGGATTTGATGCCGGGACCGATTATCGGCCGCGATGTTAGACTTCTGATGTGACGCAGATGGTGAACTACGCTGGTCACCTCACGGCTCAATACCAGGCCCGATGTCACGGTGACGTCACTGTCGTATGACGTCATAGTCGCCCCCCGTGACGTCGTCGCTGCGCCATCTCAGTCGTAGCCGCCACAGTTGCGGCGCTGGCGACAGCCGCGCGGCGGCTGCTGCTCCCATTGATCGTCGGAATCGGGGGCACGAGGCGCGTCGGCGCCGGCATCGGCCAGCATGTCCAGCAGCAGCTCCACCTGGCGGAGAGAGCGGGGCGTCACCACCAGACGGCGCTGGCGGCGGAGCCTCACCACCAGGCGGCGCTGGCGGCGGGGCCTCACCACCAGGCGGCCCTGGCGGCGGGGCCTCACCACCAGGCGGCGCTGGCGGCGGGCGTCACCACTAGGCAGCGCTGGTGGCGGGGCGTCACCACCAGGTGGCACTGGCTAACATTGACTAACCTTCAGCTTGAGCATGTTGTTCTCCTCCCGGAGGACTTGGTTCTCCTCCGCCAGCCCCGGGCCCCCTACAGCGCCGGCGTCTGCCGGGCCCGTGCCGCCGTCTTCTGTCGGAGTCGCCGGAGGTAAGATCATGTCATTACATAAAATAGCACACACTAGAATGTGAGCATAATTGGTTTACGCTAATAAATGCGTTTCAGATTGTTTATAAATGGTAAAGACCAAGGGATTTAATTTATCTAAGATGAAAAAACAAAATAAATCGAGGGAAGCGTGCTTGTTAAATCGCTTATTACGCTTCTCATAAATACTAACTTCAGGCAGGCGCAGGCTAAGGCGAAACAGCCCAAATTGATTTCTGTTGCGTATATTCCATTAGCATAATTATTATGACGCATCCAAGGTATGGAGGGGAAGGGAACATTAGGTGCTGTTAAAGGGAAAATAAGGAAAAAGGACAATACCTGTGACCCAGCGGCCGTGGACAAAGGTTGCACTGAATGATCCCAGTCGGAGGGGAATCGGTCCCACGTCCAGTCCATATTCGTCATCCTGCGCATCGAAGTCACGATTGATCATAGACACCGCCGGCCACTTACGAGGGCGGGACTTCTTGGGAGCGAAAGGCCTGCGTAGGATTCCTCCGAGCATGATGGCTGATTCTGATTTGATACCTGTTGAAAGGCATAAGTCATTGACCACAAGTATACAAAGTTAACAAATATAACGTGGCCTTGACCTTTAAAATGTCACCTTTAAATAATAATACTCCATTCCGAATCTGACAAGATCAAGTTAGCTGTTTTGCATGGTCTAAGGCAGGTAGCGATGTATATATTCGTTTGCAAAGATGTCTCGAAATGTGAAAATCGACAAATCCGTATGTCTAAATTGATAACTTATTTAATCGTTTTTGCCGCTCGCAACTCGTAACCCAGCTGCCAGCCTACGACAATCCACAATCACTCACAAGCCACAATATTCAGACCCGGTTCCAGCGCCTACGGAGGGCTCACCAACATTACTCACCAATGACTCGAAGAGGAATGTAAATAATTATCAAGAGCTATACTCTCGGCCCGGTGATCTACTCGGGTATCTAATCTATCAGAATGCCTGGAACATCTGCCTGAATTCTTTAAATGATTTTAAAAAAATGTGAATGCGAAAAAATGCGTGAATATCTTTGTTCATATTAAGATTATGTATGCGATTATAAGAGCACATGAGAAGAATCCAACATGGCAGCGTCCTAAATGCTTAGACAAAGATGGCGCAAATCTCCGAAATCGTCGCAATTAGAGACAACAGAAAACGAGAAGAAAAGACGTTGGACGCTTGAGCATCAGCAGCTACGCGCCCTAGCCCACCAAGAGCAAGAACAAGTACCAGTGCATGCTAGGATTCTGGGCTTGCATTCAATCAATTTATAGTGGTAGGTTTATTCTGATGATATACCTAACCGGCACAATCATAGATGATCAGCACTTTTAGATAATCAACCCTTTCAACCGTCAGCATCTGCTCGGTAACAACCACCCCTCTGTGTTAGATGCAGTCTTCATGTTTCTCAGGATAATGCAACTCATGGGAAAAATCTAAGTTATATCATAGCTGAGCAGTACTTGTGTCATAATGCACAAGATATTCATAGCCACATCAAGTTCACATGCATCCTACCTTTGGCATCCTTGTCCTTGTCCAAAGCCTGTGACACCCTGCAACCAAATTCCCAAACCTCTGTTACATAACCCTGCGAGCCTCTTTCAGCAGCAGCATCACAGAAGATCTGAAAAGAAGATGAAAACATGAAAACATGAAAACAATCAAGTCTTAAATATTTTGATCATTATTTCAGTGTTTTGTTTGTGCTGCCAAAGTGTACCTTCCTACTTTTCACATTTGGAACCAGCATATAAAAACCATGAGGAAATGCAATTGTGATGAAATGGTGGCACATTTAAAGGAAATGCACATTTTTTCCCAATTTTTGGGAGTTAATGATACATTTTGACACAGGGCAATAAATTATTGATTAAGTTTGTCATTTTGCTATGTCTTGTCTGTATGCAACAGAAAACACTCTGAAAGTTAGGTTTGTGCTCCACAGGTACTTGTTTGCTCAGCTAGACTTTTTAGACCAGTATTTCTTTGAAATGCCTCAAACCTCTTGACTTATTTTCTTGATATCTCTGGGTTTTCATGCAAGTTAAGAGACAAATGATATTCACATACATGACAAATTCACTTACGAGCACACACAATCACTTGAAAGTTAAATCATTGCATTATTATTGAATTTTATTAGCTAGCGTGCCTCTAAATTCTCTCCCTTTAAAAAGTCTTAGAGATTTATTCATGATTGCCACCAGTTGGTACTCGTCTAGCAACTTTTGCATGTGCAATATTGAAATAAAGATTGACTTTTTGGAAATAACATTTGAAAGATTAATTGAGGATTAAAAAGATAAACAAAAGTTGAAGTGAGAAAACAAATATTTTGCCATTTGCAACATGATTGGCAAAGTTATAGAAGTTCATAATTAGAGAAGGACATTAGGACATAGTGCTGGGCAAGTACCATAACATTTTACAGGTACTTACAGTTTTCATGTTCAGATTCTAGCTTTCTTTTAAAACAGAATTTGGTAAATTTTTCATAGAATCCATCATAAATATCAAGCTATAAGATCCACACTTACTTATACTTTTATCTGACAGATTCAAAACCCTTACATTCCCTTTGATAGGACTAATATCAAATATGCTTTTGTCAAATAAGGAAAAGACTGTAATTACAGACATGCAAAAAGTAGGGACTCCTCATGTTAGGGTTCGAATTCCAGTTTCAGATTTGCTTAAACTTCAGAAGTGACATGGTTCTGATGGTACACAGAAGGTTGGGGAATTTTCACAAAATTTTACCATTAAAGGGAATGTCATTACCCACCAAAATCAACCAATTTTGTGACACTGTTTCTGTAATAGTTTAATTCGGTCAGGACTTTGCCCGCCCAGTAGCTCAGTTGGGAGAGCGCTGGACTTCTGAGCACTCCTGGTAGTGGCAGCCTGGGTTCGAGACGCTTCAGCGCTCACTGCTTGTTCCTGGCTGGGATAGGCTGTGGTCGTTGGCAGCGACCGCACCCAAGGCCAGATGATGCTAGTGAGCGGGCCGGCCATGTCCGGCTTTGGGGCATGTTAAATGTTGGGCCTAAATTCTGCCTGCCACCCGGAATTTTCCGATCGGACGGTAGAGGTCAGGACCTGCGCAACAAGCTCTGCTTAGCGCGGGTTCTGATCTCACAAATCCGGCCATTCAAAAGGTTCGGACTAAATTGATAAAAAAACACTAAAAATTCGAACTTAGTTGGACTGGTTGACATCTTGCTGTCAGTTAGAGTGAAGCATTTATCAGGCATATTACATGTGCTTAATGTAATCCAGCACAAGCCAACTATATTATGTAGGTGTCAATATGTCAAACTTGCCCAAGTTTACCATTGCCAGAAAATTGGCACAAAAAAGAGCTCAATGAAAGTATAACTTGACTTCTCAGGCTGGCGTGAGCATCAAACATTATGCCAGAACACATTTACCTTAGCATACACATGTTGCAATATACGAGGTCATTCCAAAAGTGATGCCTCCTATTTATATTCTGTCCCAAGTGGTCCGAGGGGAATGTTTATGGCATTGTTATGATGACAGGACCTTTGCGCTTATAACCTGAAAGTTTCATCTCTCTGTTCCAGAAATTGATGGTGTAACAGTCTAAGAAAGCAACCCCTATCATGGATGTTCGTTAGAAGCAGAGATGTGTCATTGAATTCCTTCATGCTGATGAAGTTGAACCAATCGACATACATCAATGCACCATTTACGGAATCGTGGGAGTTGATGTCAGCATGGTTAGGAGATGGGTTTGTCGATTCCAGAGTGGCGACAGGTGTGAGTGACAAGCGGCACTCCGGACGTCCATGCAAAGCCACCACTCCGGAAAATGAAGCACGCCTCGATCAACTCATCCACGCTTATCGGTGGATCACCGTCAATGCAATACGTGCAGAGTTGGATGTGGTTGTCGGTGCACTGGAAACGGTGTTGTCATCCCTCTAGCGCATGGACACCCACATTCAACTCTGCCAGCACACATTGACCATGATCTACCGATTAGCGCGGATGAGTTGATCGAGGTGCGCGGTTCATTTTCCGGAGTGATGGCTGTGCATGGGCGTCGAGAGCGCGGTTTGTTGCTCGCATCTCTGTCGCCACTCCGGAATCGACGAACCCATCCCCTAATAGTGATGACATTAACTCTCTCGGCTCCATAAACGTTCACCAAGCATCGTTGAATGTCGATTGGGTCAACTCCCTCTGCTGGAGGAATTCAATGACGCATTCAATGTCACACCGTCAATATGTGCAACAGAGAGATGAAAATTTCAGGTTATAAGCGCGAAGGTTCAGTCATCATAACAATGTAATCAGGAATCCCCTCGGGCTCCTTGTGGCAGAATACAAAAGTAGGAGGCATTACTTTTGGAACGACCTTTGTACATAGGTGCTCAAAGAAAAACTCATTTTGCCTAAGACTAAAGAGATTAATATCATAAACAAATAGCAGAAGCTGTAGCATTGCCCATGCTCCTAAAACATTTCTAAATTTGTATCGCTTTTTTCAGCCAGAAATTCCCTTTCATTGGCTATGATTTTGATTCACATTAGCCAACCTAATTGTTTAAAAAAAATTAACTTGCACCACAGTGTGATGGCCTCAGCTAGGGCTGTCACTGGCTCTTAGAATCTAGAACAAAGAACAGCAGCACAGGAGCTTAGTTCAGTAAAGAGGCAGGAAAACAGAGAGAGGCAATGGGCGTAGTAATGGAAGTGGGCACAGACATGTAAACAGAAACAGATAACTAGTTCGGGGCCCAGGATTATAGCAGTTGCATATAGCACAGACCACAAGAACAGTGTTTGGGAATAGAGCCAAGCTGTTGTGACTGGTCGGGTATAGTCACCCTTGTGTGTCTGTTTCCAGGGAGAGGATGAACCGCAGCGTGACGAGGCGACCCGGGGGTGGTAAGAACCGCGGCGGCGGCCGGGGCGGCCACGGCAGCCAGTACGCCGGCCCCAAACCCAAGGCGAAGGGCGGCGGCAGAGGCGGCGGCGGCGGCGGCGGTGGCGGCGGCGGTGGCGGAGGGAGTAGGAA
>JARFNZ010189990.1:0-15758 GCA_031763405.1 Balanus nubilus
CCGCCAGGGTGCTCGGCTGCCAGGGTCTGCTGGCGGAGGTGCCCTGGCCTGTGACCTGACCTGACCTGACCTGACCTGTAACCTCCCCCTCTGCCCGCCAGGTTGCTCGGCTGCCAGGGTCTGCTGGAGGAGGTGCCCTGACCTGTGACCTGACCTGTAACCTCCCCTCTGCCCGCCAGGTTGCTCGGCTGCCAGGGTCTGCTGGAGGAGGTGCCCGGCCGGTCGCGGAGGGAATCTGTGCACGGCATCTCCAGTCCCTCCGACCTGCGCTTCTTCATGAAGGGCGTCACCAGCCGGTCCTCGTCCAAATCCTACAGCGTCAAGGACGAGACCAGCAGTGAGTGTGCCGCTCTGACGCCGTGCTGGCCGCCGCGGCGGTCCCGGGTGGACTGTGACGCTGCACGATGGTGGGGTTTGTTGTCTGGTGACTGCACCTGGGCTCTGGTGGCGGGGTGTGGAGCCCGTGGAAGGAGTTGTTGGTGGGGTTGAGGGCATGCTGACTGCGGGGTAACGGAATGAAGGGTGCGGCCGAGATGTTACGGTCTTGGTGTCTAACACGGCGTCAATGGTCTTAAGAGATTCAGGCTCAGAGAGATCATATGATGCTTCACTAATGTGATGACGATCTTGTAAGAAGTGATAAAATATCGCCATCATCGGCTTTAATGTAACCAGCTTATTAACGAGTAACTTTCAACGTGCAGCGCAGATAGACGCTATGTAACATCGCTTAACTTAACGCAGCGCTGCTTACCAAAATTCATCATCATTATCATCATTGTCATTTTGCAATAGCGACTAAGTTTTTGCTTTGTATTTTAACTCGGTCCCTATTGATATATAGTGTTAGCGTTATGAGCCGGCACTGCTTAGCGTGTAAAGTAATTGATAATGGTCATACCAGGGGCACCAGGCTGCTCGATGCACCGGGGATAATGTTACCAAATAGTGGCACCCATAGTGATAGCGGTTCAGTGTGCACATATCTTCTTGGCTGCCTGTCCATAGCTGGCAATATCTGGGCGTCTAGTGCACTAGGCATGGTGTTGTCTGCTGTGCGTCGTGTGACTAATCAGACTCTGATCCACCGTCCTAACCCGCCGCAGCCCTTATCCTTCTCCATTTACTCAACATGGCCCAAAAGAGCACCGCATCTGGGCGCTGAAGATCCCAGTAGTTAGGCGCCCGAAAATCACAACCACCATCATTAGAAGCTCCATGTTCTTGACCGCCGTGATCCGGCGCCGCCAACACCCGTCTCCTTATCTGACCTCCGTGTGGTCTGATACCACCCGATCTGCTCCCAGACACCCGCTGACCCGACCCGTCTCCCCCAGCCTGCCCGTGTGTGTATGTGTGGCTGTGTCGGCGGGGGGCGGAAACGAATCGACGCGGGATTGCTGCACAATTTGGGAAACATCTCATGTCGCATAAAACACGGAGGAAGTATCTGAAGTCGCTCAAACTTAGACGCGTCTTATATACATTTTTTGTTAGCAGACAAAGTTTAACGTTTCCGCAAAATGCAGCTGATCGTGTCGATTGTTTTCACCCCTCGGTTTGTGTCAGGTAGCTGACAGTCTCGGCCGGCCCGTCCGTCCGTCCGTCCGTCGGTCTGTATGTGTGTCTGTCTGCATGGCGGGTGTGTGTCGTGTGCCTCCAGCGCCCGGCCTGGTGCGGCAGGTGCTCAACAACCCCTGCCTGCCGCGCTCCGCCGAGCTCGCCTCCAGTAAGTCGTGACATCTGTCGGCGCCGCGCCGAACCACAGCTGCGGCGACTGCCGCCAGGCGGCCGCGGCCAAAAACGCTTAGTTGGGCTCTGATTGCTCTTCTGAGCTGTTAAAAATGCTCTTCTGAGCTGCTAAAAATGCTTCCACAGAGTGGAATGTGTTCACAAGTATTGGCGATGTTTAAAGTTGAACAATTGTTTCGTGCCGACTAAAAATGTTCTAGTCAATGACGTTATCTGTCTTCCCTTTGTTCTCATATCATTAGAACCACGCCTTGAAGGGGGATTTCATGACAAATATCTGCGAACTCAGTCCCTGCTAGTTGAACAACATGTGTGACCCGGCTGGTTGGTCGCCGCAGCCGAGGGTATCGGCCGGCTCCCCCGATATCCTGAAACTCCTCTCTTTCTCTCTTTCTTCTGCTCTCTCTGTCCACTGGGCTGGGGAATACGTGCCGCACCGTTTCAATGGGAAATATGCACAACGCGCTTGGGTTTTCTGGGACCTCTTCTTCATACTCTGTCTCTGATTTATCTATTTCAATGTGAATGATTCACTTGTGCAGTGTGTTGTTTGTAACTGCCTTGTAGTTGCTTGCTAAACAACCAATGCATTGCATTATGGCTTGAAGTTGTTGTTTTTGTTGTGTTCTTATTGCTTCGAAGTTCTTCGACATATTCTCTAAAAATCACTTTATTTTCAGTATGTTTAACTGCCTCTGAATTTCGAACATCTTATATTAACTTACGTTCAAAATATACATTATGCCATCACCTTGTTCCATGAAGTTCCCGCATGTTTTCGCGCAGTTTCTGCCCCGGGCAGCGCCTCTGACCCCCCCCCCCCCCTCCCCCGCCGCCTGCGCCCCCTCCCTCGCCCCCGTGACCCAGATGAGATTATGGCGGTGCTGAAGCTGGACAACGTCACTGTGGGACAGACTAGTTGGAAGGCCTGCTCCCAGCAGGCCTGGGACCAGCGCTTCTCAATCGATCTCGACAAGTCACGCGAACTCGAGGTACGTGGTGGTACCAGGTTGGTACTAGGGTGGTACTAGGGTGGTACCGGGATGGTACCAGGGTGGTACCAGGGTGGGACGCTAGTATAAGAGTGATACGAGGGTGGTATTAGAGTAGTGTGAGGGCTTGGTGGGACGAGCGCTTCTTCATCGACCGCAAGAAGTCACGCGAACTCGAGACACGTGGTGCTGTTTGTATGAGTGTGATATGAGGATGATATTAGAGATACGAGGGTGGTGTGTGGGTGGGAAAAGGGAAATACGAGGATGATATGAGGGCCTTGGACCAGTGCTTCTCTGTCAACAACGATAAGTCACGCGAACTCGAGGTATGTGGTCGCTCCCCTAACCCAAAGTCATCTGAGTGATGTGAGGGTAGTACGAAGGTGGTTCGAGGATAGTTCGAGGATGGTTCGAGGGTGGTTCGAGGATGATTCGAGGGTACACTGAGCTGGTAATCGTGTGATATTCCAGTCGCACGTTCCGTGCCAGGTCGCGGCCAGTGTTCGAAGGGTGTACCGCCCAAACATGCCGGGCTCAGACACGTCTAGCACGTTAGGCTTCCTACGCTTGCTTATGGTGAAGACATTGCGTGAAATTTTGTCACTAAGGTGAATGAAAACTCGCCCGCACCCAGATAGGTGCAGCTGATGTAAATGGGATGTCAAAGTGAAATGATGACGATATACAGCTATGCGTGCATTGAACTAGGCACGTTAAATGCTAGTTACAGTACCTCAAGCCTTCTTCCTAGTCGCCCACGTGATACAGTCTCCCACCGGCTTGACGACCCGCCGTGTCTTCCTGGCCGCGGTGTGACGTCATCACCATCACTGCGCCTCCCCAGGTGGATATCTACTGGCGCGACTGGCGCTCGCTGTGCGCCGTCAAGTTCCTCCGGCTGGAGGAGTTCATTGACGACGTCCGTGACGGCATGGCGCTCCAGCTGGAGCCGCAGGGACTCCTCTTCGCTGAGGTGAGGACGCCGTCGGTGGAACATCAGCTACTCCCCCTCCCCCCTCCCTCTCACTGATGTGTGCGATCTCGTCATCAATGTAAGATAGGGTACTTCATGATTCAGGCCTCTTCATTGTATGTGTTCATGTTATGTTCTCTTGTTTCACATGTCCAGTAGTTTGTTTTGCTGGGCCTGCACAATTACTCGTATTTTCAATGCTCTGCGTTTTCTATTTAGTTTCTTCTTTGGCCGAGGCTTGGGAGCTCCACACCCAGCGTCATCTGAGTTGTTCCTTCGTCTGACAGATTGAATTCCTGAAGGCACCAGCAGCTAACATATTATCCCCTATGTCTGGCAGATTAAATTCCTGAACCCGATGATTTCGCGTCGGTCCAAGCTGCAACGGCAGCGGAAGATCTTCAAGCACAAGGGGAAGACGATCCTGCGCCCGAAGCAGATGAACATCAACGTGGCTACCTGGGGCCGGCTGATGAAGCGGGACCTGCCGGCGGCACAGGGCTCAGAGGGCTCATCGGGACCGCCCAGTCAGACCAGTCAGTTAGGGAGGAGGGGGGGGGGGGGGTCTCCGCCGGACCGCCCAGTCCGACCCGTCAGTTAGCGGCAGGGGGTGTTACGGCTTAGAGGCTAATGGGACGTATGTGATTGTTTGATCTGGTGGAAATGTTTGTTCTGTTGGAGGGTGTTATTTGTAGTTTTCTTTTAAAGTTCTTTTTAGCAAATTTAGTGGTGACATTCACTCATTCATTTCATTCATCCATGTTTTCATCAATTCATTCATTCATTTATTCATTCATTCATTTTTCAGCCATTCATTTTTAATTCATTCATTCATTTTCACTCATTCATTCATTTTGCATTCATTCATTCATTCATTTATTAAATACCTACAGGCTCTCTGACCGTGATGCCCTGTATTCTGCCTACCTCCTCCTGTTGGCTCCGGTCGCCAGCCGTTATCCGCCGTCGCCATCTGTGTCTGTATCATATCCTCCCGTCTGTTGACGTCTGCGCTGCCGTTTGTGTGTATGTCTGCAGGTACACTGCAGCGTCCGCTGGGCCGTCTGGACTCGTCAGAGCCGGTCTCCGACGATATGGAGACGGGCGAGCTGTTGACCCCGGCAGAGGGCGGCGCCGCCCGGCCGCTCACCATGTCAGAGGCCGTCAAAACCACCCCGCCGCCCACCATTTACTCACACTCACCCAGGTCAGTGACGCTCACAATCGCACGCAGCGTATACTCGTCCTCACCAAGGTACCCGACCCGCGTTGTTTTTGCTTTGTTACCGTCCAAGTGTATACGGGTTATTGAACATTTTACCTTGAGCATCATCATTCATAAGTCACATTAGTCGGTCCTATCCGGTTCGTAGAATCGGATGTTGACGATGTAATTTGGGTCTTCATAAATGACGAGTTGTTCTACCATGGTTCTGCTACCTACCTGGTAATGATGTTGCTCTGCTGTGATGTATGACGTCACTGCAGTCTAACGTGTGAGGTGTGAGCGTGACGCCGTTTTCTGTCCGTGTGGCCGGCAGTTTATCCTCGAGCTCCAGTATACATGGCCTGCGGAAACCGCTCCCGGTGCCCACACCCACCGTGCCGCCCAAGCTGGGCTCCCCCACCGACCCGATGGCCAAGGTAGGTCCAAAGATCCGCCCAAGCTGGGCTAATCCGCCGGTCTGATGGCCAAGGTAGGTCCGAAGGTCCGCCCAAACTGGGCTCCCCCACCGACCCGATGGCCAAGGTAGGTCCAAAGGTGCGCCCAAGCTGGGCTTCCCCACCGACCCGATGGCCAAGGTAGGTCCGAAGGTCCGCCCGAACTGGGCTAATCCGCCGGTCCGATGGCCAATATAGATCTAAAGATCCGCCCAAACTGGGCTAATCCGCCGATGCTATGGCCAAGGTAGGTCCAAAGGTGCGCCCAAACTGGGCTAATCCGCCGGTCCGATGGCCAAGGTAGGTCTAAAGATCCGCCCAAAGTGGACTAATCCGTCGATGTTATGGCCAAGGTAGGTCCGAGATCCATCCAAGCTGGTCTCCTCTGCTTGCAGTATGGCCAAGAAAGACTATGCGCTGCCTTTTTCATCTCTTTCAGGCTGTTAAAGCGTTGCTGAAAGGTTTGGTTCCAGAGCCGCTTATTCGAATAACAGCGGCTCAGCGTTTCCTCGGCGTCAGCTTTTGGACGAGCTGGATGCGTTCTTGGGAACTCGATGGGATTCGTTTCGATTATCGTTCCATTGCCCTTTTCTACTCGAACGTCCGAGATTTGATCGCGACAAGTCTAAATAAGCCAGCTCTAATGTCTTACTTAATGCCGAGGAGTCAGGAGGAGCCTACTACTTCATCGCTCAGAAAACCCCTTTCGTGATATTCCAAAGCTGAACTTGCATCAACTCCCGATAGATGGCAGCCGTTGCGCCATTCACCACCGCTACGTTATCTGTTCATCTGGCCATTTCGACGTAACCTTGCCCATGACGGCTGCAGCCGGCGGCCGCCGCCGCTGCTCCTGCTGCGGGCGCAGGGTTGATCGGGTACAATGGACGCCTCGCACGCGACGCACTGCGATGCACTGCCTGCCGGCGGGTCTGTTTGCCTGCCCGTCTGTCGGTCTGGCCGTTTGGCCGTCTGCCCCGTATGCCCGTCTGCCCGTCTGCCCGTCTGGTTGGTTGGTTGGTTGGTTGGTTGATTGACGGCCAGGCGGGAGGGCGGGACGGCGGCCGTCTCCGTAACCACCGTATATCCCACTGTGTGCAGTGAACAGACAGGCGGCAGGACTGACAGGGACGGGGAGGGGCGGCCAGTGTTGGGTGATGACAGTGGGAGGACAGCAGTACCGATCGCTGTTGGAGCGATTCTCCTTGTGTTCTGCTGCGATGGTTGCTGATCTGTACTGTGATTTGAGGCCTAAAATTACAGCCTGGCAGCCTAAAGCTCTAACACAGCCTAAAGCTAGCAGCCGCGGAATATATAATAGACGACGCTCTATGTTACACTGCACGGTCACTCCGGACCAAACAAAAGAGAGCCTGCCGTCTTGATGGTCAATGTACGGCCTCGGAGCTTTCAGCGTAAACTGAATTACCAGAGCGGCCCATATGTAAGCGTCGTGTTCGAGTTATGGTGCTGTTTCTGACGGCGTAATCAGCGGGGGAACATTGATGGTGGTGGGTCACGCAAACTCGACTCGACTCGCCGAGACGAGACGGACTGCTCGGCACCGACTTCGGACCGGCTGGCTCTGGCGGCCGGGGTTGTTGATACGGCTAATTCGTCAAGTTGTGTTGCCACGGGGCTTTTTTTTATAAAACATCCCTTAAGGCTAACAGTTGCGGCGATCCCCCTTAGATATCATTACCGGGCGCGACTTAGCCATTTTAGCTGAAGCGTCCTAAATGGCATTGCAGCTGTGGTGCCCTTAAACCCAAATCATCATCATGAAGCGTCCTAAGATCTGAAACCATCATCAGAAATCACTACCGTGTGTCGAGAGGGTCATGTAGTGAGTCAATGGGCGCCATATAACTACTCTGTTGCGGCGCCCTAAAACACCAAACGTCATCATGAAGTGAGTCACTAGTGATACTGATTGATAGTGGTGAGCCGTAAATAGAGCGTCCTTCCTCACCTCCTGCCTTTATGGAGCACGAGCGCCGGCTTCTCGCTGTCCGAACCGTGTCGCTCGGGCTGATTGTCTCCTCTCTCGTCACGACCTCCTGGTCTGTGTGACGACAATAGCCGGCCGTGCCGCTGTCCAGAGAGCTCGTGACGGCCGTTACCGCTGTAGGCCACCGCGTGACGCTCCGGGACGTGTGACGGCAGCTCGCTCACTGGGTGGAGACGGAGGGAGACAACTGAACAGACGTTACCCGGAGACTCGGAGAGACACCGCCCTCCCACTCCGTCCCCGCAGAGGCTGAAAGAGACATCACGCTTCTCCAGAGACTAAAAGAGACATCACCCGCCCCATTCCGATCACAAAAGCCTCTCGAAGCTGAATGTCGGCCTCCGTGCGTTGAATCTGTGTCAGGGGGATCTCTCTGCAGTTATTTGGGGGAGGGGGGTAGCAGCGTCGACCTGGGGCGTGAAATCGATCGATAATGCTGGGTTGATTTAGAGGCCAGACCGTGTTCGGAAGAGCGCCGGACTGGGTCGCTCTGTTGTCTTAGTTGATTGCCGGTGATGAGGCGGTTTCAGCGGTGTTTGATGCCGCCGCCGCCGCCGGGTCGGTTGTATGAACTGACAGGTGGAAGGTGGATGTCTGTTGATTGAGACACTGAGGGTGTTTCGGAAGAGAAGCTGACGCGTTACGGCAAGACGCTGTGTAGTGTGTGATCTTGTGCGTCAGTTTCGCCTCGGCCGTGGTGCGTCAGTTTCTCCTCGGCCGTGGTGCGGCAGTTCCGCCTCGGCCGTGGTGCGCCAGTTTCGACTCGGTCGTGCTCGGCTGCCCGTGGCCTCGGTGAAGTTCCTTTCCTCCTTCCCTCCTTACTTCCTTATTTCCGCAGTCCTTGTTTTCACCGCGTTCGGAGAATTCGGCCTAGCCACGGACGACGTAAAGACACGTAATTTTGACTCTCTAAAACATCAAGACGTCAGCTCTGAGCTATCCCGGCCAGGCTTTCATTGCTGACTAGATTGATGTTTCTGCGGATCCATCATTCTGTTGACATATAACCTTAGTAGTCGCGGCGCCATCGAGCGAAATCTCCAATCATGGCCCGTCATTAGATCCATCACTGCTGTGGGACGAGCTGTCGACGTTTTTCCGATGTGCGCGGGCGATGTCTATTGAGAGCCCCGCGAAGGATGCTGGTGGGACTCGCGTTGGGCGGAGTGGGGGGGAGGGGCGGGATATTCGGCGTTGTTTGACTTGTTACGTCACCGTCAGGGGGCGGGGCCTGCCGCCGACCTTTTGTGACTCCGAAGGTCGGCCGGTGGGAGCACGCCATGCATTAGTGCAATCACGGGCGGCCTTACAGGGCAGCCGGCCGTGGGACCGGGACAGTCACGTGCGATCCGAGTGTCTGCAGGAAAACTGGCGGCGCACGCCATCGGTCGGTTAGCGACCCGCTCGCTAATGCCGGTAATTGGGGTAATGGTGATTTGGTAATGCTGGCGGAATGACGGGGTGGCGGCGGGGTGGCACGGCGCTGGGGGTGAGCGGGTCGTGACCGGGGGGCGGGTCGTCAGGTCAACATCACCTGGACTCTGTCTCTTAATAGATAAGCTGGATCTCAGGCCCGGCTTGGCTAGGCCTGTCCGTTTTCTAACCACTTATAACTGCGACTAATACCGACTTTTCAGGTGCGCGGCTAGTCACGATTGTGACTATTTGATACTTTGTTTGTATACTCGGTTAAAGTGACAAGAATAGTGTTGGTCTGGGATGGCAGGTTAAATGGCAGAGATGGCAGGTTAATTCAGATCATGTATCCGCGTGTCGCCACCGTATGAGAGTGAAAGCGAGGTAATTCATCGGTCGCGATCTGATGTCTGTCGCTAAAGAGTAGTATTCTTTTTGAAACGGGACAGTAGCCCAAGCGTTCATTCTTTTGCAGGGCTATTGTCACGATAATCGATATTTGCCTTGTACCTTGCGGCCACAACGCCCGTGATCGCACATTAGCGTCTCGCCAAGACAATGCCATCTCGTATCGTTCGGTGCGCAGATTGTTATGGTCGTGAAGCAGGGCTGGTATCTGCCATAGGGCGACGTCGTGATCGTGTCCGGCCTGTGGTATCCGTGCGTGTTACCGACCCGTGGGTCTGTGTCAGGACGGTCAAACGGCAGCCCACCACACCCATGGTATATCGCTCAGAATTTCCTGAACAGGTTGTCGGGGAAGGCCAGTTTTGCGATCATCCCAACACCGATCGGGATGTCGTTTAAGCTAGGTGTCTGGTTAAGCCTTGTTAACGATTTATTGAGTGTAGCGAGACGATTATCGTGGGGTTTACCGAGGCCACCGCGTGGCAAAGGAATATTTTCATACTCTAATCATTTACCAGGAGATTGACTTTATTTATTGCTACAAGAGTTCATCAGTTCATAATGCTAATGTATACTGATAAGGCGGATAAACGGGTTGATTGAGTTGCAACGATGACGAGTGGTCGCCTTGAGACCACGTTGTACCGCAACATCTGTCAAAACTAAGCATCTGCACGTGCAACCGACACAACCTCTCGACCATCTGCGCTGCCTGCTAACAAGCCTCCTCAGAACACTGCTGATGACTTGCCACCACCTCGGCTGGTGAGGGAACTAACAACCCTCACGAACGGACGGAGACCCGCCGTGTCCGAAATGCTACCTGGCAGAGAGTAGCTGACGGGGCATTTTACGCACGTTACCACACACGCCGATTACACCCATGACGGGTGTATTTTCGGCGGCCCGCTTACACCCATGACGGGTGTATTTTCGGCGGCCGTGGGCCGGCCTTGTGCCGACACTACAGTGGCTCGACGTGTGTATGCGTCACCAATCCATTACACGCTCCGAACGGGCTCGGAATAATGAACGGCCAACCAAGAGGCTGCGTGGAGAGAGGTGTCCCCGCTCCTCCGCGCTCTGCCCCGGGGCTCCTCCGCGCTCTGCCCGGGTAGAGGGGGGAGGCGGACTGCTGCCTTTCCGTCACGTCCTTCCATGACCGAGTTGCCGCGGGTTTGACGGGTTGTCGGGTTGTCGGGCTGGTCCTGACCTGTCACGTCCTCTGCTCCCGTTTACCCCGCGGGTTGACCCGGCGGGAGGCGAGACAGATGATCATTATCAGCGATATAACATTACGTTGTCGGCAGATGGCTGGGAGGGGTGTGAGGTAGACATGCCCGGAATCCCGGCGCCTTCGGGAGGTGGCCCTGCTCTGTATACTGGCCTCTGTGATTGAAATTACCGCGATGGTTTGATTGGAGAACTCATACGGCTTGTTGGGCTGAGAGATGCCTATCGCGAACACGGCTTTTGTCATGCGCGTCCGTGGCTGAAATCGACGGAGGTGCCGGCATGCCAACTAGTGTTAGGCAACTACACTAATCACCGCTGCGATGATAGGTATCTGTTTCATGTTATTGTCTTCGGCGACGGGTGTGGAATTGGTCATTTCGTCGGTGATTTTAATTCCTCGACGTATCTAGACTCTGTCGCAACTGCCGGGTCGTTTCCATAGGACCTTGGCAACCCTTTGTTCCGATTGTTCCCGTGAAAGGCCGGAGCTGCGTGCTCGCTCACGCCACGCCGATAACAGAGCCCTGGGCGGGGTCCCGCTGGGTGCGCGGCGGCGCGGCGGCGGCCCGCACGGCGCCTGCGTTTCACTGCGGCGGTCGCCTGCCGTGTGATGTGTATCGACAGACGATTAATGGACGGGCTTCCTACTCGTCATGACACGAGGGGGGGGGGCAGACACGGGACAGACCGTGTCTGTGCTCCATACTGGCCCCGGGAGGTTCAAGGTTCGAGGGAGCCGAACTCGTCTCTTGGATGAAGAATGACAGCGGTTTTAATATGGATGTCCTGTTAAGAGGAACGTCTGGTGCAAGTTCCGCAGATGGATCGACGAAATGGATTCTGTTTAAGCTCCTCGAGCACATTATGTGACTGTCGATTGTGGCAGTTCCGCGCGCTTCTCTGACAGAACAGTGTACTTTATCCTCGGCCGGACTTCTGCGTGTCTCCCGCGGCGGAGGGATGCTCTTGACCTCGGCTGGAGAGGCGGCGCGTCCCGTGGTGTATCTCCAAACACCCAGCCACTCGCCGCTGACATAGTGTTGACGCCGCTGTCAGTACTGAGTTGGCCGTCTCATATAGCCGTGGTGTGGCGCTGTCTGCACTGTTTGACGTCTGAGCCTTGTGTCTGGAGCTCGGCCTTGGCAACTGTCGAGTTGGTTTGGTATTTTCCCTGTCTGTTCGGCTATATGGCGGTGTATCCCGTTTGTGGTGCTCTCGAGCTGGACTGGACTGAGGAGACGATGCGAGTCTCCACCCCCGTCGGCGTGGTCGGATTCCAGCCGAGTTTAGTCGGACTTGGCTGCGACTGAGTTGGTCGGGCTCTCGAGCCGAGACAGCCCATGGCCTCAGATCGATGATATCGGTGTGGTAACATCGGTAACACCGGTGGTAACGTCTCTGCCCGATGGTACCGGTGTGGTAACGTGACAACTGAGTGGCGGTGGTGAAAGCGGCGGCCGTGTCCACCACGCGTCCGCCGTCACATTGTCACATCGTCACTTTTCGTTACTAGTCACGTTCATCGTTCGTTGCTGGTCACACCGTCACTATTCGTTACTGGCGACATCGTCACGCTGCCGCCTGGAACCAGCGAACGACCTGCTTCGGCTAGAAGCAGCTAAGTGCAACACTGCTTTTAGCGGATGTATGTGGGAGGGAGAGAGTGGGAATTAAGGAGGAGGGAGGGAGGAGAAAAATGGGCGATTTTGAACCGTCGTCTGCCGCCGTCCCTGGCGCATGTTTGGAAATGTTAAATACAAATATCAAGGTCCCGGGCTGACCCAGTGGTCCCTGTCGGTGGACAGATCGCATAGACACGCCCCATCGGGACACACTGACCCGCCGCGCCCAGGACACACTGTCTGACCTGTGTTTGGGTTTCATCTTGGCTCCTGAGGATACGCTACACGCGTCCGCGGAGCCCCGATTAGACGCCAGAGTGAGAGACGTTTTCCCTCGCGAAGACCATGATTTGACGGCAGTGGATTTCTCAATCTTCGCGGATTATCCATGCGAGAAATTCACGTGATAAACTAAATTCACGGTCTGGCTCGTGACTAACATTTAGCCATGAACCGATATATCCGTAGCGGTAACGCCGTTCCAGGGCAGCGCTCCTGTCCGCTTCATTGGTGCGTGCCGGCACTTTCTCCGTCCGACGGCGGCCGGACCTGCTCTGTCCGGTAATTAGACGAGTCGTACATTCAACGAGGCCGACAGACTCGACTGTTGGTGATTACGGCACTGTCCGTAGTTACGGCACCGTCCGGGATTACGGCGCCGCTCCAGATTGGGCTGTCCGAGACTAGAGCTACTGGTCTGCTGTCGATGGTGTTACGGTAGTAACTGTCGGGAGCGGGGTATTGGAGGGCGGCGGGGGCGAGGAAGGCAGGAGTTACGGGACTGGGTAAACGGGCGGCTGAGTACAGACATCCTCTGACTGGGACGGCGGAAAAAATGGACGAAACTTGCCGAGCTAATGCGAGATGTTTTGAATTCATGCGAAAATAAATATGCATGTCAGGCTATTTTTTGTATTGGAAGCCTGCTTGGAGCTATGGGTCATCGTGTTTTAAGAAATAAATGCCTTCGTATGTTGTTTTCCTACATTCATAGACATGGGGGAGTTTTGGCTATTTTTTCAGCTTGATGTTTCTGCTCGACCGTCGATCGATGGGGTTTCTAATGTGTTCTGAATTGGCACGTGCGGCGGCGGTTAACTGGTCCTAACTACGGTGGGATTAACCCCTCACCCGCCGAGCACCGGCTGGCCTGGCCCCGCACCCGCTGTTCCTCGCAGTGCACGTGCTAATCCGGGACCAGTTCTATCGGCCTGTGCGCCAGATAAAACGATAAAAGTCGTAGAAATCGCGCCTTTCTTTTTCACCGTACAGGTGTGGCAGCTGCCTTGCAGACATGCATTTTCACTGAGGATTTTTGCGTCTCGGTGCCAGTGAGACGTCTTTGAAGCTGTAATGACTTGAGACTTATTCCGCTGAATGAGAGCCGCCGGACCCGTTGGCGGGAGATATCGGGATTAATGAAGTCGTGTGTGTGCTGTGTCCCAGATACTGGGCTGGTTTTCGTGTCGACAGTTTCTGACGGGAGCCTGACTGCCCTTCGGGGTCCCATGTGAAGCAAGTTAAAATGCCTACGGTCATAAACAAGTTGATTGATGTTCTGTACCGTTCGTGCCCTGGTATGTTCGTACGCTCAGTCATGTGGGGTGTGTTGAAAGATGTTTTGATATGAACGCGATGAGTTGTCTTTCGTTGGTGTATCTTAGCCTTACCCTATAAGGCTCGGTTTGAAATCAAAGGTTATTAGGTAATTGTTATGTGTTTAAATGAGGCTATCAATTTGATATGATTGCAAAATTAGGCATCATTTCATATCATACCGCGTAAGGCTTAACCTTGCCAACATTCCACATCGGGCCACGTCAAAGCAAGTCGCCTCAAATGTCGATCCCGTTGATCCCGAGCGGCCAAATCCGACGTATGGCTGCCCAGAGTCCGTGGCGGTGCCCCAGCCCGCCGTCCTGCCGGTCGGCCGAGATGAGACGCCGTGTTGGCAGCGGCGGCCGCAGTCTGCAGGACCTGCATCTGGGTCTAGGTCGGCCCGGCCCGGTCCAGTCTAGTCTGGTCCTGTCTGAGGTGTTGCAGTGATGACAGACTGTCAGCTCCATGGTCAGTAGAAGTGGGTGGGGAAGGTGCCCAGTGGGGCCTGCGCGGTGATTTACTACCATCCTGATGCCATACGGTCATCAGTAAAAGACAGATGTCTGTAGATAGCTTGCCTGGTTGATATTCGAATTATCATCAATAATCGATACGCTATCCGTAGCATAACAATTATCTCAATTGATCTAGTTTTATTGCATCAAGTAACTTGACCGTCAGTCAAAATTATTGAAATCAGCGTCATGGTTCTCACGTAACATATTCAGCGCCTAGTGATATCTCTCCCGCGGCATATATCAGCACGTGATGCATCTGCCGCGGCACTCCTGACTCCAGCGGCGCCAATTTCGGCGCGGCTGTTAGACAGTCGATCCAGTAGCCCGGCGCCCCGAGAGGTCACCGGTTGTGACAGCCTTGACACCTTTCTACGGTCGGCGGCGGCGGCTGTGGCTGGGGGAGGGGGGGGGGGTGTTTAGTCCTAGTCGGTGGTGGGATGACCGTATCTGATGAACAAAGTCGCGCCGAAGCCGTGTCGGATACTTGCATAAAGACCGTGCATTTAGACCGTGAAACGAACAAAAACGCTATGCTATTCAAGGTCTCTAAATGTTTTGTTTTGGAAACACTCAGATGGTATTTTGGTAACGTGAGTCTTGTCATTAGTCCTTCAAAATAAAAGGCGCTCTGTGAAAATAGCCGCGGTCTAATCTGGCCTCAATATACGAGTATTCGGTGTATTCCATGGCGTGACAGACCGTCAGCGACAAGATCTACATGAGCTACCGTCCTGGCAGCGATATCTCGTGATGGACCCCCATGCGTGGCGGATCCTGCTCCTACAGGTACCGTATTATACGCCCCGTGATGATCCCTGATCTGTAGTGGGCGGATATAAGCGGCACTGGCCACTGTTCAATACCGGCGCGTGGCGGTCCTCCATCTACAGTGTCGGCGGCGCGGGCTGCCTCCTGTGCCGGGGCGGCCTACATGGTGTAGATGGGACCGATTGTCGCCCAAACAGCACGTGAACAATGGTCGCCCTTTGGCGGAGCGGCGGGACCACCCGACCCGGCGCAAGGTCGATCATATGATTAATGAAGGGCGATGGTCGCGCCCGGGAAAATAGCCGCACGCAGGTCCGATGGTGGGTTTTGTAATAGGGGCGCGGGTTGGTGGGTTTTTGTTGGGAGACTCAATTGCGGTTGAGTGGCTCCGCCCTTTTTAGTGACGTCTTTGTTAGCTGCTGCAATGCCGGACAAATTGAGTCGTTTGAGGCGGGGCATTTCAGTTGCCATCACATGCCGTCGTTCGTTATCAGCCATGCGTATAATGTTGAAACAAAACGACGTGTCATAATCCTTTTAGACATGCCTTACTTTCGCGACTTTCGTAATGCCGTTTTTCGAGCATCTTACAACGTCATCAGCATCTTATGACGTACCTAGAATGCTGTGTTTCTGAGATCACGGATTACGACGTTCCGTAGATTTTCTTCACATGTAGGTACTTACGATTTTCACCTCAAGCCCATGATCACGACGTCAAGGCGAGAGCCGGTTTTACGGTGCGGGGCAAGGCAGCCCCCCCTCCCCCAAAAACTCCCCCCCCCCCCGGCCGTCATG
>JARFNZ010190100.1:0-15757 GCA_031763405.1 Balanus nubilus
CAAACGTGATAACAATTGCTACTTATCGTAGGAAAAATGTTTTGGGCAATACAAAACAGTAGACACACTCCCTTTAAACGTCGTGTATATTCGATTTGCCAAAATTAACAGAAGCTGAATGACTGATAGATATATAGATAGATAGATAGATAGATATAATCTGACGGATAGATATTCACCCAGATTTAACCAGATATCCACTGGCACACCGAGAATAGCCTAGAAGCACATGTCATAAAAATGAATGGCTTTGAAGTCAACCATGCGCTGGGAACTGACTGACCGACTGAAAAATCGTCCAAAACATTGACTTTGCTTACACTGATATCAAATATGGCTTTGTTTAGATCTGTTGTCAAAGGAGATCCCGAGAACATCCGAGATCAAACCTAGATGTGTTGTGAGTGAGGCATTTTCGTGCTCTTTTGTGAGTCGTCTGAGTGACGCAGGCGCGTGATTCCTGTAAGGCAAACACGCCATTGTGATAAGCGCGCAATTGCTGAAAGACGCAAGATTGTGCGGAATTCGGTACACCGATGGCATATAACTGACGTTACCGTGACTCACAAAACCAACGGCACCTCACTCCACTGCGCAACCTACCGCTGCGCACACTCACCGATAGTGACTGGGGAGATGGTGAACAAAGCGCACCCTGCCACTCCCCCGCCCCCTCCTCCCCCACCGCCGCCTGGGAACGGCCCACTGCAGTCCCCACGAGATGTTATCCGGAGACGTTAGAACAGTGTGACGGCCAGTCGGCAAGACACAGGTGTCTGACGGGAGCGATGTCCGACAGCTCCTCCGACAGCCGAGAGAGAAAGCAGGCCGCCACACTCCGCGGCCGCGCGCCGCACATTCCTGGCGGCCACGTCACAGATGCGTGACGCCCACGTCACGAAGACGTCACGGCTACGTCTCGAGTCAGCCCACCCCGTGTCACGAGGCTGTTCCTCACTCATCTCCCACCGCAGCCCGTCTCACGTCTGTCGTCACGATGTGAAGTGACGACGCGTCCCCGTCACGCGTCGTCGGAAGGTGACGATGTGACGGGTCGTGGCTCTACCGTCACATCACGAGTCTGTTGTTTCTCCCTCGTCACATCACGAGCACATGAGTCACGGCGTGTTGTTTCTCCCTCGTCACGGCCCCGCCCCACTTCGGAGCGGGTGGCACGGGGAAAACCAGCGCCACGTCAACAACGGCTCGTCAGCAGCATCAGCAGTGACCACGTTTGGCAATACAGGGAAGGTCTCTCTCGCCCTAACGCGACAGGTGAGTCGGCGACAGCAGCTTCAGCCCCGCTAGTGACGCGATGATCAATCCCCATCCCGCCGCCGATTTTTCCCAGCTCCGTCACCCGATAGTCACAACACATACTATTTGTGTTCCATCCGCCTCCCCTTCCGCTTCCGGTTCGCTAGTTGTCCTGTTTTATTCCGTCCGCTGGTCCCCGTCCGCTGGTCTGTGATGTCCGAACCACAGCCACAACACTTCCACCTCCACTCCGATCTCTTTTTGTTTAACATACTGAGATGAACATCTTTTCCTACGAGCGTTATTGTTTTCGTACCTATCAGCTAGACACTCTCAGTGTGACTACATGACTAGACAGACATCCCCGGCATCCACCAGACGCCGATCTGTCCACATTTCACTCCCTTCATTCCATGCCTCCCATCTCTTCACTCCCTCCCTCCCTCCTGGAGACCCGCCTGCTCGCCGTCTCGCTCGCCCATCAGCTCCCTCCCTCTCCATCCACCTCCTCTCCCCGGTCGGGTGGCCGCGGCACGCCCCTCAAACGGGAAAAATCACCACCGTATGCAAACGGCCGCCGACGCTCTAATCTCGTTAGTCGCTCGTCTCCCGCTACCCCGCTCCCCGCCCCGCCCAGCCCCGTCCCGTCCCGTCCCGTCCCGCCCCGCCCCGTCCCGTCCCGCTTCCGTCACCGCTGCCGCCGGCGCCGCTGATGTAACAGGCAGGCTTTCCCCGTCCGATAGCGGGCCATGAGTGGTGTGTGGTGGTGTGGGTTTGATCGCGGTACAGGGAATGGCAAGGGACTGACCCCAGGTGGGACGGAGCAGGGTGAGACAGAGCAAAACAGATGGTCGGTGGTAATTAATCGGTCGGCTGGCTAGGCAATCCAATGAGGCTCAGATACGATTAATTCGAAAAGAGTCAAGTTCTCTCGATTCACCCTGAGCCCTGAGGTCTTGTAAAATTACAAATTTGAGCGATACACCGGGACGATTTAGAGCTGTACTGCTGTGTCTCGTGGCCCAGCGGAGGCAATCCCCGCTGGTCACCGTCCATCGATGCCGTTACAGTCCGGTTAGCGGACAGATATCGCAAATGTCGCCGGCTGGCCGAGCGCGCACGACAAGCCTTCATCCTCGGCTGCTGTTGCCGCGACGCCCCGCCCTGAATCCGGCGTCTCGTGACGAGTCAACCGGCGTCACGTTTTCGTTATGCATGGCGGCCGGCCGGTAACGAGGGCGACTCGTGTCACGTGTCGCCACAAAACGTGTCTCAATTAACGAGCGCTCGTTCAATTTTCATCAAACAACTCAAGAGTACAGCCCACTTCATTATGGCGCTGAAATATTTAGCGGTCCAGTCGGTGTCACGCCACCGTTTTGCAAGTTGCCGCCGGGCCCGTGACATGGCCCTCCTGACAGCGACGTGTAAGCTACTTACTTATGGCCGGTACGACCACCGTCCGTAACACAAGCATGTGCTGTGGAATAAGAATGTCTGTCGAGGGGAAACACTTTATGAACTCGTAACACGCGATGCAATGCGGGTTTATGCATGAGAATACAGACAATGCAAGTGAAATGGACGCTGCACAGACAGACTTTTTCGTCCACCTTTACCAGCTATGCTTTGATCTAATAGCTTCCATGGTGGTGTAAAGTTATGTTACAGAACTCCGCAATAGGGTAGATGAAAAGTTTGTACCTGTATCGTCCAGTCGGAGACACGGAATAAAAATATACTCTGGTCACAAAAGGGAACTTTATTTTAACGAGAAGCGCCGGCTGAGGCCGAGGCCAAAAGTAACGGCACGCATGTTAGCTTACATTGCTCCCCCTAGATGGCACTAGCACCGAACGCCTGAAGGTAGGCTGTACCGCAAAGCTTGAACCCTGGACCCGAGGCCCGCGCTTCGCGCAATGGGGGAGGGGAGGGGACTAACGAGTCTTCAGGTTGTAAAGAGGGTAGCCGTGCTCTTGATACTGACAACCACCATTTTAGCACATCAAACATTACTGGTGTTTTACAGACGTATTAGACTAGTCACTAGATGAGCATTATCGATATAGCCCCCTCCCTCATAAGCAAATCGGGAAAGGACATTTAAAAAATAATGAGCAGCTTTGACCTGGGATTTAAAATTCATCCTTTATTTATCTACACTAGAGGGCAATCTAAAACCCAAACCAATGCTTGTGTGTGATAGTCCGTTTAATGGAACAACGGCCCGCCATCGACAGGGAGCGGCTGGCCGATTTATCTCTGGAACGGCCCCGGTGCCGGCCGGGACAGACGGGGATGGGTTGCCGGGCTGACCAGCTTCCGGCCCCAAGGACCGGGAGGCCGGCGAGGATGGGGGAGGGGGGGGGGTGTCCCACGAGCCGACCCAGGCGGCCTTCCATCACACTGTGCCGCCCCGGGCGCCAATGGTTTACCTCATCCGGAGAAAAATGACGCACATTTGTCTCCGCACGTATAGATGAGCTGCTGATGTCAGACAATAACTTACAATAGTAACGAAATACATCCAATCAAGGAGGGCGACGGGTTCTGTTCGGGGTCGTGGGACGGTGCTCCCGCCGGCGGCACGGCCCGTCACGGGGCCGCCGGCACGTGAATCTGCATATTTCCGCCGTTGCCGCGCCGCGCCATTACTCCGCGCCGGTGATTAAACGAAAACTTCGCGCAAGTTCATCCTTTTACTGGAAGGGAATCTAATTAAATTCCGGCTCCAGTCAGGTAGAAACTCGTGTCAGGGGTGTTGGGCAGCTCCTTTTTCGCCAGCCAAAATTAGCCGGCCGCCACCAGTTGAGAGTGTAAGGAAGATTGGTCCGGCCAGACGCTAGAGAACGCCACCGGAAGCAAATTGCATTCGGTGGGATTCCGCCAAGCAATTTAATGAAAAAATATGCGCAATACGCTTAGTGTCCAGTGTTCATCGATTTGACGGTGCGCTCGGTGAGCTAAAAATTCAATCCTTTGCGGTCAAGAGGAAAGATAACAGTTGTTATAACGCCACTGCATCAATGCGCATAGTCCACGGAGATGCGATTATGGAGATTCTCTGAATGTGGTGCCTGAGTTACCAAGGTCGATATACATAAGACCCGCACCTCTGCTAGGGCGGTGACCCCGCAGGCGAACGGCGGCAGTCGTCAAAGGTCGTAACCTGTTGACCTCACATTCGGGAGGAACAAAGGACTGGCGCCGCTCCCAGAATCTGCGCCTCAGGCAAAATTCGATCCGGCAATCATTCCGTCAAAGGCTGTTCCATCGCTTGATGGCGGCGAAAGACCGGCCAGAACTAAGCCGGTCGAAGCGCCAAACGGCGAAATGATTGGTCGTGGCGGTCAAAGACGTCGGCGACCGGCACCCGGCGAGCCCAAATGGAGCTCATTCCGAATGGCTAGAATTACTTCAATGGACATTGGTGATGGAGCCCGGACTTCCTGGACCACCCGGCGACCATGGCTGCGCTGGGCCTTCGGACATAATGTCATTCGGCATCAGCCAAATGTCGGTGCATAGTTTCAAAGCTTTCGTCGATGGCCCAGGTGCGGCGGCTGTTAGGGCAGGCCAGCTGGCGCTTCCAGCGAACAACCACTGTTGCCGGTTCGGCGAACCGATCTAACGCCCGACCGCCGAATGTCGAGAGTGGGCCACGGTCGATTGGCGACCGGGCACCTGACGTCCACTCCCTCCCCTCCCCTCCCCCTCCCACCGATGACTGAACCTCCCCAGCGTCAGTAACGTCGCCAGCGAGTCACTCCACCCCGCCGCGCGCCCCGGTCCCCATCGTAACACTCTGCGTCGTGTGTCCCACCGTAACACCCTGTGACATGTGTCCCCACCGTAACACCCTGTGACATGTGTCCCCGCCATAATACCCTGTAACATGTGTCCCCGCCGTAACACCCTGTAACATGTGTCCCACAGTAATACCCTGTGACATGTGTCCCCGCCGTAACATCCTGTAACATGTGTCCCCACAGTAATACCCTGTGACATGTGTCCCCACAGTAATACCCTGTAACATGTGTCCCCGCCGTAACACCCTGTGACATGTGTCCCCATCGTAACACCTTGTTTCCGGCCGGGGACGGTTCTGGTGTGACCACCCGCTGCGTCCGGTAACACCCTGTGTTCCAACCATAACACCCCGTCTCCGGTGATCTCGCTAATGCTGACGTCAGTCAACAGCACAGCTCGGTAACACCCAGCCAACACAGCTCGGTAACACCCAGTCAACACAGCTCGGTAACACCCAGCCAGCACAGCTCGGTAACACCCAGTCAGCACAGATCGGTAACACCCAGTCAGCACAGCTCGGTAACACCTAGCCAACACAGCTCGGTAACACCCAGCCAGCACAGCTCGGTAACACCCAGTCAGCACAGCTCGGTAACACCCAGCCAACACAGCTCGGTAACACCCAGTCAACATAGCGGTGTACTCGCCTGTCAGCTGGTCCTCGGCAGTGAAGTGACGTTCAGAGGGATGCAGCCAACAACGGCGCAACATCACACAGCGGAGCTTTGTATGATTTGAAAACAAGTTCAGATTAAATGATTCCTTACAAACTACCTGTTTCTTGGCAAAGTCCGAAAAGCAGAGATTTTCTCTTTGGTCGTGGACAGCGCCATTGAAAGAAGGAGCCGCCGTCAGATAAAGCACTGTAGGGGAAACTTCGTCTGCAGTAAAGTGTGGTAACTGTCGGTCGTGACCTCATCACCTCCGAGCCACTCACAGACGAGCTTACCTCGTCAATATCACCTTCAGACTGTCGATACACTGTTGATCGTCGACAGACTCTTCGATTCATTCCTGCACTTCATCAGCTGGCACCAATAATCAATGCCGCGTAATGCATCGCAATGTCCCGGCACAAATCCACAGCCCAGAGCGGCGGATAGGGATCATCCCTTCCCGGTCCGACTGAGCCGCTGTCATCACTGTCACCAATGACACCAATGGCGGCCGCCGCGGCTCTCCGGGACCCGATGGTCGTCCCTGGGGCCGTCTCCCGTCGCCGGCGGCAGCGGCGGTCGTCTCTGGGGCCGTCTCCCGTCGCCGGCAGCAGCGGTGGCCGTCACCATCCAATTGGCGACGAGCGGCCGCCGCACAGCCGAGCCGAGCGGCTTTTACCTAATTGCGTCCGACTGGGTCCCGCGGGTGGGCCGATGATTCAGGTGTGGAGTGCACGGCAGTCGGGAACTACTCCACACAAAACATGGACGACACATGGCAAACAGAGACGGTGACACAGCACGGTTGGTCAGTGAGTATGTACCACACAACAGACATGATCAATGCGGGGCATTGTAACTAACACGTCACCTCGTTTGCGTGTCTATTTCTGTCATTCTGAATTCAGCCGAAGAAAAGAACAGGAATGACACAATAAAATGACAAAGGTCAGAATCTACACAACAATCTCTGCTCGATGCAAGGTCTATTTCTGTAAATGTATTCAAACAAAAGGTTCTGATAAACTCCACACAGCACCTCCTAGCTGCAGACAGGCTCCAGACTCGGTAGGTTCCCGTTAGTCTCAGTTTCAGTGTCTCATGTCGCTCAGCTAACTCGGAACCTTTCGCCAGCGGCCGTGGCCGCAGGTCTATCACCGATCGGAGCAGCCGGGCGTGGTGCGTTTGCCGTTCAGCGCTGAGCGGCACAGCAGGAGTGAGTGCACATTATCCCGCTATCGCGCTGCAGCAGTTCGGCCATATGGCGCTGGCCGCTGCAGCGGCTCGGCTGAGCGGAGGTGGGACGTACTGCACCTGCCGACTGCAGGTGCAGGCGTCACGTCACGTCACGTCACGGCGATACGCTAATGCCTTGACAGAGAGCGGACCGGAAGACGCGGCGCCATTGAGGCGCCAGCAGACGATGAATCAGGATTGAACAGTGAACAAACGCAGACGATACCCCGCTGAAGTCCGGACACCCTTGACTCTGAACACTGAGCAGTGGACACTGGACAGTCCAGTCCTGCCGGGAGCAGACTATAGTCTGCCGCGCCATATACCGTCACTCACCCCTCAGTCAGGCCGATGATGATGGTGATGATGATGGGTAGGGATTTAGGGCACCGCAGCCACTGCGGGCTATATGAGGTCCATCAGTCAGGCCGATACAGTGGCCATCGTGTTGGCACGGGAGGCCGTCGGCGGCCCGTGCCACTGCACTGGAACACGGTGAAACCTAATGCCGTCCATTGTGTGAGCTCAGGGACCGGGAGCGCCTGGTCCGGGACGGCGGACTTAGTGCGCCTTGGTCCGGGACCGGGTCACCTGGTACCGTAGGTGGAAGATGGGGTATCATAATGGAGCCATGACATCCTTCACCGGCGCCGAAGTCACGCCGATGGTCACATGGTCGGTCATGTGCCTTAGTTCAGGCTGTCATGTGGCCATGTGACAGATTCATGGCATGACTGGTCAACTGATCAGCCCCGTAACCTGTCAACCTGTCATGTGACTGATTGGTCGGTCGGTCGGTCATGTGACCGGTCAGAGGTGCAGCGGAGGAGGGGCGGGATCGGCTGGTGTCCGTCTGAGTGGACACTGGACAGGTCCGGCCGGAACCGAGTCCCGCCCGTACCTTAGCGAGTCCCGCCGTAACTTGGCGTTACCGGCCGGCCCGGACCGCACCATTACCGTCCAGTCCATCCGTCCTGAACAGAGCTGTATAGAGGCGGGCCAGCCGCCCGCCGCTGCAGCCGCCCCATTATGCCGTTGTTTTTAGCCGGCCGCGCGGGGAGCCGAATGTCGACTGTGATATCATCGCATACATGAATACCTAATCAGATGGACATGACTTGCTGAAACGTCACCGAGCTTCAGCAGAGCTGCTAGCGGTGCGATATCGGACACAGAGCCGTCAGAGCTGTCCTTGCCTCCGGCGGTGCCGTGCTGCGGTACTGCGGGTGCACAGGCCGCACATCTGCTCACGCCGTCTTACCCGCAGTGACCTGTAGGTGTGGGTTACAATCGAGCCATGCAAACATCTTACTTTGTGAGCATCAATGTCGCGTCAATAAATCCGGACTGGTGGTTTTTCCTGGCTGGAGGTTGTTCAACCCCGGTGGTCGTGTTTGAGAGTGTGTTTATCCGAGTTTGCATATGACAAGGGAAAAGTGGACAGCACACATAGCGAACACGATACTCCGCGTTCCGCATGATGGATCGACATGCTCATCCAACAACTCCATCAGGATGCCGCAGGGCGGTAGTCCTGCTGACGCACCATAACCGGTTCAGATTCGTCACACCACCACCACCACCGCCTCTGCCGTCCCGCTCACGATAAACTGCCAAACATTCCGCTCTGCAGCAGCGTTATCGCCAGTGCATTGACTGGGAGCGGACAAAACGTCGTAAGTGCCGTGCTAGCAGCGGCGACCTCGGCTCCCTATGCCTAGTGCCTGGCGACTGGGACTGGGACTGGGACGAGGCAGCGGCGAGTGGCGGTCCCAAGCCTGTCCTGCGGGGTTCACACTGAGGCTGACGGACGCCAGAGAGCATCTCCCGTAATGTTGAAACCGCAGCGACCGCTAAGGTTATTCCCGATCGCAGGATCCAGTGCTGATGAAAATGTAGCTGCCACCGAAATAAACCGCCCCTGTCGCCCAACAGGTGTGAGCGGGGACATTCCTGCCCGGTGCCGACGCCGCGGCCCGATTCGTGCATCGCATACCGATGGGCCCGGAGCGTCAAGCCTGCGCGGCCCGCTCAATGGCGGCGCTCCTGGGCGGGGGCGGCGCTCCTGGGCAGGCTGGGCGGTGCTCCTTGGCAGGGGGATGGCAGGGGTGACGCCGACAGACGAGCTGACAGCCCCGTCTGGGCGGCGCCGCTGATAAGGAGCACCGCCGCCGCCGCCGGTATTCGATACGGTCGCCTGCCGTCAGGCCAGTCGTGCCGCTGCCGATACGCTTCAAAAGCCGTCAGGAGCCGGGAGTTAATCGGATATCCCTCCCCCGGCATAACATGTCGCCGCCTCCAGGTCATCTGCTGACCCAGATGTCACCCTGTGCAGCCGGCGCCCCTGAGACTGCCGAGGTGGCATTTATGAAGCCGCAAAGCTTCTAAGACGTCATAGGATCCTTAGTGAAGTCACTATTTTAAAATGTCTGCTCAGATATGAACCTCCGCGATGCAGAATTTCAGCCAGACTACCGTTTCCGTGCCCATTTTCCTCGGAAATTACCATAACCAGCGGGTCGGAGGCGACATGCGACTCTCCACAAAGAGAGTGTTTTAGTGGAGAGCCTCACAAAGAACGAATGCATGTAACACGAGCTCGTCCAATTGGACAGAAAGGGTCGGAACGATACAGTTTGTTGTCTTGATCGCATTCAACCTGTCTCTGGTCGACCTAAGTTTAGGATAATTGCGAGAGCTAGAGAATGTTGCTTCAGCAATAAAATCGCCGCATGACCATCACAAAACTGTTGACAAAAATGGACGTGACATTTGACTGAAAATCGTAGGGAAATGATGCCCGAGCGAACTCGGTAATGATCCGTGGTGCTGCTCGTGACGCTGTGCTCCGTACACTGGAGATCCATGACCCGTGACGACAGGACAGGACAGGATTGCTGGAGGCACCATGTTCGTCCCCACTCCGCATCCAGACCGTGTTGCAGACGTCCATAATGGCAGGGAGGGGCTGAACAGACCGGGCTGGTCCGAAACTGGCTCCGACTGGCCACAACACTGGCTCCCGACTGGTCACCACACTGGCTCCGACTGGCCACAACACTGGCTCCGACTGGACACCACACTGGCTCCGACTGGACACCACACTGGCTCCGACTGGTCACCACACTGGCTCCGACTGGTCACCACACTGGCTCCGACTGGTCACAACACTGGCTCCGACTGGACACAACACTGGCTCCGACTGGTCACCACACTGGCTCCCGACTGGAGACCACACTGGCTCCGACTGGCCACAACACTGGCTCCGACTGGCCACAACACTGGCGCCGACTGGTCACAACACTGGCTCCGACTGGTCACAACACTGGCTCCGACTGGCCACAACACTGGCTCCGACTGGCCAAAACACTGGCTCCGACTGGTCACCACACTGGTCCGACTGGTCACCACACTGGCTCCGACTGGCCACAACACTGGCTCCGACTGAACGTGGACATAACACTGGCTCCGACTGGTTAGACTCGAGCCCCTGGCTCCGACTGGTTAGACTCGAGCCACTAGTTACAGCTGGAGAGTCCCAGCTGCAGCCAGGGCCGTCCATACAACACTGACGCCGGCTTTGAGACCCGACCGAATGAATAATTCAAAACTACGTTTACCGCTTCGTTTCCTCAGAGGAGACGGGACTGATGGAGCAGAAATATTTCAAGTGAAATAGCTACCCGAAACACCATCAAGGAAGGAATTGTATTTGGAAAATGGATTTCGATGTCATTCGTCTAACTCTTCCAGGATCGGGCCTTGCATGCACGAAAACCAACAGGCTGAAGTGTACGTATGTATTTCTGACTGACTCTCCCACCAGTGCATGATGTCACGGATTGGGGCCTTGGAAAACTCCAAAACTGGGGCCGCCTCTGAGGTCACCAGCATGTGACGGGACCAGAAAATCACGGGGACGTTCCTAAATGGGATGATGTGACATCATGACCGCGGTCACCAGTCACCGATTCGGATAATGTGTTGTCTTCAGCATCAAACGTCACCCAGCCGATGCGTGTGGAGGTGCAAAACCAGTTTGAACGCAATCCGTGACATCCTTTGAAGGTCACCACAATGCAGCGGCATTCGGTAAATATGGTTGCATGGGTAACTCCATACTGTTCTCTTTTAGTGGGTTAACCTTAAATATAACCTAAGTTCCAAACTATTATTCCTCCAGTTTATAGGTGCAAGTAAAAGGCACCAAACAGATGTTAGATGAAATTGAAATGCCTCTTTCCTTATAAAATCACAACTCCCGATGATAAAAGTTCATGTTGCACCCAAGTCAGCTTTATCACAACTTCAAAACGACTTTTCGAATTAAAATTACTAGTATATGCCGTTCGGTGAATTCACTGGCCATTGGTCGTTAACAAATCCGAAGGATTTCGTACACAAATTCAAATTTGTGATCGGCTTGAATTTTTTGCGAAGCGAAAACAATTTCGACTGGGTTTTACTGACATGAATATCAAACAATCTAGTAAAATGTAATTCAGTTCAACTTCAGTGAGTCGATATATTTCAATCATTTATTTCATTCAGACTGTATACCGTTGTCAGATTATGATCTAAATGTTCCCTGATTTTTAGGAATTTATCATGCAAATCATGCAACCTAGCATCTTGGTAAGTTTGTGCAAAGGTATGCTCTAACATCATGCCGAAGAAAGAAAATGAACAGCTCACCAGCTCCCAGCCACATGACGTTATGCCTAAAAAGATAGAGAAATTAAAAAAAAAAGGCAGAACTACTTGTGCAACAGTGTGTGCATGGAAAAATCGATGAATGGCTCAAAAAGTGGGGATCAACTGAAAATCCGGTAATAATGAGACTAAATATAACACGGGAATTTTGTGAATACTATTGGTACAATCGAAGCAAGATTAGCGTTGGCATGTCTGATGTCTTGTGTACAACTGCAACATCATCAATAAAATATTTACCAATCACCACCGTACGGGATTTGCGAGATGTGTTCACCATTTGTTGTTATTGCTCCACTATTTTCGGCAGCTTGGTATCATTTGTGATTTGTTGATGAAACGCACTTTTAACAAATAGGTACGTAAAATAATGAATGTTTTGTTCTGTGTAAGGAAAAGTCGCGGAATAATATACAAAACAATTAGGCATGCATGTGTATTTTTGCATCCCCAAAATGTAAAAACCCCTTTTTTCCCTACGCTCCCAAAAACAAACCATTTAAGACACATGAAGAAGGCACGACAGAATGCATCGAACGGCAAATGCTAATAAATTTTGTGAGTGATCCAGAGTAAATAAAGCACATTGATGCACTCGTCAGCTGATTTAAGCACTTTTGCACAAATCGTCTATCTGCGATTCGCTGCTCTCGTCCATTTGTGCACTCGTGTTTAAATGAACCTTACTCGTAGATCAATGTGCTTTATGCAATCCGGACCTATTTATAACATAATATAAATGCACGACCGATGACTGTTTTCGAATTGACCACGACCTCAACTTGAACCGTGCATATGATAATGTACACCCGGAGATGATAAATGTACTGTTGAGCCTCGGGTAAAAAAACTGCACTGAACCATGTAAAAAAATCGCACACCACTATACTCTTAAACGCAGAACGGTCAGCTTTATGCACTCGTAACGTTAAAGATTCAGTTCATGGAACTCGCCCTCGGTTCGTTCATGAACTGAATCGTTAATTGTCACTCATGTATAAACTATAATAATAGAATCATTGCTGCATTCTGAAACCGACTAACTGGTAAACGAACGAGTTCATGTTTGGATCTAGGTGCAAGTCTCCTGGAGAAAACGCTCGATGCCACCGCCGCGTTACCGCTCCACACGCCGCGGCGAAACACCGGAGCGGAAGTGACGTGAAAAATATGCGCCCTAGCGAGCGGCTGGCTGGTAATTTACCACGGTAAAATACGGCCAGGCGAGGGCGAAGCGGCGGCCTTCAAGGTCGGCCGTTCGCAGCCGGCAACAACAACCTGGCTTCCAGCCGAAGGAGCGACACCAGGCTGTACCGTTGTCCGTTACTTTACAACGCTACTCGTGCCGCGCTCAGACCTCGCTCGGGACCACTCCCGACTCCAGACCGGTCGGCGGCAGCGACTCAGTGACTCAGACCTGCTAGCTGTGACTCGGTGTGACTCACTGTTGTTTGTCGGCCGTGTCGGCACACGTGAAGGAATGAGCTATCCGTCACGACACGGCAGGAATGAGCCTGCTGTCACGCCGAGGCTGGACGGGGCTGGAAAGGTCAGCTAGCCGACAGGCTCTCGGACTGGCCACTTCGTCACCTTGTCCGACGTCTCACTGGCCCACTGTACTGCTAGCGTGGTTCACAGGCACGCCTGTGGGACGTATGTAAACACACATGCAGGAGTCGGTTGGCACTACCAACTCAGCTGTTACGTTTGTCAGTAGCCGGACGCAACACTCAACCTGAACGCTGCAGCTCTGCTCGCATCGACAAACATCCTGCATCAGCGCAGTGGTGCAGAAGGGTCCCTCATCTGGGTGGCAGTGGCACCACACTCAGCGGCAGGGCAGTTGCTGTAAGCAAGCCCTGTCACAAGCTTGCAAGGGACTATCTCATGAGAAGACGGAAGGTCACAGAACCGTTCGGCTCGGGAAATGGAGTGGCCGGTGACCAGGGTGAGGCGAAGCCGGTCTGGTCTGCAGTTTTGGCGAAGCCATCATACAACGCCATGTAGTGGAGACCGGTCACGTAGCCACTAACTAGCAAGTCAGTCTGTTTCGAGCATAGCAACTCGACCAGAAAGGCACACCGCACGCGTGGCAACAGCTTTAAAAACAACCCAGTCATTCGGCAAAAAAGCGAGCACAAGACGATTGGAGTAGGTGTGACATGTGTCGTGGCATGTTTATTGCTGACATCGACATGTTGTCCCACACAATCAACTAGAACATATCAGTGGTCAAACCAGTCATCAGTATAGAGCTCCGATCGTGCTGAAACAGTTGCTGTCGTTCGGTCCAATACGGACCCGAGGACACGAGAGGACGCCAAGTTCGTCCGACGGATGGACGTCACTCAGTCCGATCAGAGCGTCCGTCTCCTGATGGACCCGAGGACTCCGGGGAGTTCAGTTCGTCATATCGACGAGCGCTGTTCAGTCAGATTGGCTGACTGATGGACCCGGAAGCTTGGGAGGGCACTGGGGCTGTCAACTACTGTCTGGGTAATTGTCTAAAAGCATCGGAAGGACGTTAGGCTCGTCAGAACTGTCAGTCTGTTCTCTGACTGTCGGTTTGTCCTCTGACTGTCAATTTGTTCTCTGACAGGGGAGCCAGAGACAGGGGAGGACGCCGGCTTCGTCTCGAGGCAGAACGGTTGATTTCCAGTCCCGCCGATGCCCCGGACACCCGTTCACCTTGTCCACAGGCCGCTCTTTCCGAAGCCGGACTCTGTAATTAGAAAGCTGGCTTAACAAAGGCCGCTGTGTGCCCACCGGCTGGCGGAGCGGCCGACCGGCCCGCCCCCGCTGGGCCGTCACCGTCACCGTCACCGCGGGCCGCGCACGGAGCCCGCCTCCGCACCGAGCCGCCACCGCACTGTATTTCGAGAGTCAAACTATGAGAAACGAGAGGTTCCCGACGGCTTCCAGGCTCACAAAGCCATCCCGGGGGCGCAGTGGAGGTGCCGTCAGCCGGCCCACGGAAGGAGGTTCAGCGGGGCTGAACTGTCGCCAACCAACCGGCCGACCGGCCGACCGGCCGACCGGCCGACCGACCGACCGACCTATACCGTCCGAACGACCGGGCCAGGATGCTCTCAGTCCATGGAAATAGCGATGACGACGATGGATGACGGAGGCTCGGTTCGTCACAGTCCGGGAACAAAGGGGGCGGTAGGAGCAGAGAGGAGTGGTGGGGATCGGCTTGGAGCAGTCGGGGAACTAGCGAGAAGCGAAGGGAGAACGATGCGGAGCGACGTAGAATGACCAGCATAGATTTGCAATGTCGGGGAATCGTTTCGTCTCCACGGTGTGGACAGAGAGTGGCGGAAAATGACGAGGAATGGGCTTCTAACAGCGGTATGCACAGTGAATGATTCAGGGGAATGAGTGGGGTGGAATAGTTCCACAGTGACTGCACGAACCGGGGCCGTGGCTCGTGGCTGCGGACGGTGCAAGAGAATGTTGGTCAATGATGGTGAATGGCTTTAGACCGGCTGTATGGCCGGGTAGAAACGGCCCTGAGTGCCGCGCCATTCACGGGGATCAGCGGAGAGGAGGACGCTGCAAGTTAACTGCCGGTCTGCAGCTTTACTGCAGTCGGCGGCCACTCATGGCCGGCGGGCATGCCATCCCATCAGCGGCCCAGCGCCGTGACCGGTCACAGCGGCCGGCCGAGAGACGCTCAGGTGACGTCAGCAGCGGCGGCCACAGACGCTCAGCACACCTCTCCTCACGGCCGGACATGCGGCAGCCCGCGGCAGGAAGTTATCAATACTGATATACACAACGGCAAACGGATCTGATAAGCCGCTGTACCCGTCCCCGTTGGTACACATAAGCCGCTGTACCCGTCCCCGTTGGTACACATAAGTGAGGGGTATCCTCATCAGCTGTCTTTCGATACAAAAAAACAATGCAATAGGAGGTGCATATGGGTCGATTTTCAATGTATACCTAATTACCCAGGTGGGACGGCAGTTTAAATCAGTTAGAGTGCGTGCACGCACCCACTGCCGCCGCTACTGTACTGGTGACAGCAGGTCACCGCCGTGCCGCAGCTACCCTCCCCCCCCCCCCTCCGACCAGCCCCC
>JARFNZ010190211.1:0-15756 GCA_031763405.1 Balanus nubilus
TATTCAGCATGATCAAACGTTTCAACTCTATTCAGAGTCATCTTCAGTGAGTTAAGTATACAAGTTTAACAACTACACAAGTTTACTAGTTCATTTTACTACTTAACCCATCGAAACAACGACTGTTTGACATAATGTCAATTATCAAACCCATAGCATAAACTCTGCGCGTCGTCCTTCCCGTGGCGTCACGCACAAAAACTTGTCTCGAGGGGCAAGACAATAGTCACACAAAAATATAGTGCTTCTACGGCAATAATACATCAAAATGAAAACTGTTATCACATTTCAATAAAAGAGATGATGCTCAATACGTATGTATGTGATATCTCAACCTCACGAATCAGGCCCATTGTCACTTGCATGCAATGCAAGTTCCCTCTATAGGATCCTATAGAGGTCAATGTAAATTTGGAAAAAAATGAACGTGGCTTCCGATTTCATTCATTTACATTGAAGACCATGCGAATTCTTCGCTAAAAGCGCTTTTGACCATGTGCCTTTTGAAGACAAAAATGCGATAACAACCTTCATAAATATCTATTATCTAGTTCCTCAATAATGTAATGGTAAGCATGTCCGACTCCTAATCGGTAGATCCAGGTTCGAATCTCGGTTCAAGCAGAAATTTCGAAAGACTCCGAAACACATGGCAACCAACCATATCTCCAGGTCCTTATCAGGACCAACCAACAATTAACTTACCACCAACCAATGAAGTACCACCTGAAGACGGCCGTAGAGACCACTGGCCGAAACGTTGTGTAACATCTAACACACAAGGCGAGGACAATAGTCCGGAAGATCTTTCCATCGAAACATACAACGAAACATATTGTTTAGCACCTTACATACCTTGTGTAGTCATACACCAGTAGTCATACTCATATTCATACTTTGTGTGGCTCAGCCGGCATCCAGTGGTTGGGGAGACTTCGGAGCTCGCTCAGTTAATTTACGATATTAATGAGTGGAACAACTTCCAGGTTTTATTTGTACATATCATTTGATATTACAGCTTATTGTAGTGCTTTCGTTGGCCGGGATCTGTTCAAACTTATTTTTTTCGTTCTGTATATACTAGTCGGTGCACCTTACTTCTGGAAGTAATGGCATTAATGGCAACTGTGAGGCTTCTTTACGGCAAAACATATTTGAGGTTTTACGCGCGGCTACTCAACCGGTGTAGACCTTTTGGCGGACCTAAGCAGAGTGCACTGTGCACCTTTGTCACCGATAAGAGCGGGAAGTCGACCCATGCAAGCGCCAGACGCAACACAAAGCCTTTTCTGGACCTGTATGCCTCAGGTGCAGCCGATTGCAGCTCTTGGAGCCGTCTTTTGGTGTGTAGGTTGTCTGCTTTCTCAGCCACACATTTTTTATGGACCAAATCTGTGATCGCTGCTGTGTGCGCCGATCTGTTCTCTAGCAGATCCAGGGGACGGCAGGGGCTTTAGCACCCCCCGCCCTCCCCGGAATCATCTCAAATCAGCGATATTTTACACATTTTCTAATTAGGAAGGAAATCTAATAAACTATTCTTAGGGCATGTTTGTTTTAAACGGTCTTATAAGGCACATGGAAGCCAAATCCGATGAGTTGTTTTAAATTTGGTGAAACTTTTTGAAATTAAGCCCCCTCCAAAACACCTGCAGCCCCCGTTCTATATCCGCCAGTGGATACGTTGGAGTACATTTGCCCAAAGGTCGAGGTAATGTTGTCAAGTGTGATATAGCAAGATCCCCGTGCTACCGTTCACAGGGGCATGGCGTCATTGAACTTTTAAAAGACGAGAAGTTCCGCACAAGAAACAAGGGCAGATCGTGAAAAATGCTGTGAATGCGGATAACCCTGAACTCAAGGCATCTGAAAGTTGAAATCAACTCAGTCTGAAGGATACTAGGTCAGGATAAGGCTCTGTGCCGGCAATGATCAGAATCAGGTTAATCTTCAATCACATTTCGCTTTGATATGGGCATAGACGTCTCAAGGATGTTTAGATTGCGGGGGCAATGTGTCAGAATGTGGCCAAACCACATTTTCAGCTACTGAGGGAGGGACGCGGTCGGAATTATTTATGACTCAATTCTTGCCATGCAGCACTGCCCATAGACGTAGGTAGGTTATTCTTAAACTCAACCAAATCACATTTTGTAGTGAAGGTAAACTGTATCCCCCCCCCCCCCCCCCGAAGGATGGAGCCATGGACCCCGTAGCCCTCCATCTTGGTTATGTCCCTGGAATATGATGAACCAACGATTAAAGACGGATCCATATCTATTGCAGGATTGATTTAAGGAGTTTTACTAGTAAAAACGGTAAGTATACAAATAAGAAGGATTCACTGGGATTGTTTATACAGAACAAACTATTTTTAATAGATTTGTTGAAATAACAAGAAAAAAAAACAGATATTTATTGTTCAATTAAACTTTTGGACGTGGTAAACCTACCCCATTTTTTCTCGAGTTCAAAATCTCCTCGGATCTGTATCGATCTCAGGGGGTCCCCGATCGGAGGTTGGGGGAAGGGGCAAATTACGCCGCTTGCCCCCTCCCCCCGTTGCGACACCTATGGACCTGGGACAAAGGTGCAGAGGTCCACAAATATAAGTCAGGTATGCTGACTGAATAACAGTGTCGAAAATATAAAATGTCTCGTAAAAATTCCCCAGCGAGCTCCGTGTTCATCACAAGGAATGAAACATAATTGTGTGTCAATAATTTAACTCTGAACTAATATAGTTGGATAAACTATTCACACCAGCGATTATATCAAATAATACGCAAGAAACGGAGTCTTTGCGCGTTCCTCCTTTTGCCTATTGCGTATGCCTTCAGAAGCAGAGTTGTGCTCAACTCAGAATCGTTGAGTCATATTGAGCCATTTGACGCGACTCTGTCTGAAAATGGCTCGAGTCAGAGTTAAAACACCTGGACCAATATGCTGCTCAAATCAAAGTTGTGTCGATTCGTTTTCTTGAGTCGAATAAGATCATGCATCATCTATGCACCTCATCCAGTGTGCAGCTAAATGTTTTGTTTAATATTCACCTATCACACAACATTTTAATGGTTTTTCGCAAATCTAATAAAGGTACATGTGGACCGGAGTCCCAGTCAGTAGAACTTCAGTCAAACATGAGTAGATTCAAGAATGAGTCGATTCAACAAACTTCACCATCTCCTTCAGTCGGGGTTGAGTCAGGGGTAAAGATAAACGAGTCAAGGTTGAGTCAATTCATAACCTATTTGCCCACCACTTGAGTCAGAGTTGAGTCAGACTCCTGAAATGAGTCGGAGTCGAGTCAATCCGAAAAATCCGAATCGAACAAGACCCTGTCCAGAAGTGCTGGTGGCAGGATTTCAAATAGCATCGGCATAGAGAGGCAATACCCTTCTCTGACCCGTATCGAGCCGGCGTGATCTCTGCTGGCCAGCCGCCGTGAGCCGCCGTGATCTCTGCTGGCCAGCCGCCCTGTTCCGACCCCGTGGCGGCGTCTGCGGCCGGCCACTGTGTAGTGACTGCAACGCTGACCACGGTCGAGCACTGTCACAGCGTCCTCATTCATTTGCAACAGGTGTGCTTGAGTTGCTTAAAAAAGGCTGTCGAATCCGGGTCTACTCTACATTAGAGCAGTTGACACCTTATTATCTTTCTGTGTCTGTACACTATTTGTATTCATTTATGGTGTTTAACTTCAAAAACTGCCTACAACCAACATTGAGGACCATACGTCATCTGTTTTCAACTAAAACTGGCCCAGCACTTTAATCGTAGGTTCTTTAATATCAACAAATGGCTCATTACTGTGAGAAACATATATTATTAATTATCATTAATTTCAATATTATCTTTATGCATTAAGAAACGGTTATAGACTAAAATAATATGTAATCCTATTTCTGCGACAAGGAGCTTATTTGCCTCGCTTTTAATTATTTTATCAAACGCTAAACAATTTCTTCTACGCCACCACCGGTCACTGGGCGACCGAGTCCTTTCCCACCCTCTCCTAACGTTTGATCTGTGACCGATATATTAAACTGTTATCAGAGCAGCTGTCCAATACTGATAATTAGAGCTGTCCAAAAACCAGGGGACAAGTTGCTACTCAATACAAATACCGGATACATTTTACTGAAGGAATTGGTGCACAAAATCGCATTGCTTTTATTGGGGAATAGACTATAAAGCTGATGACATGGCGGAATTTATAATAGGACGGTGTGGCCGTGTTACCCAACGGGGTAGCTGTTTTACCCCATGGTTGGGTAAGACGTCTATAAAGGAAAACAGAAGAAAAACAAAATTGTAAACATTAACGAAAATGTCCATACTATTTTGGCGGAATATAAAACTATGTAGCCATTGTGTCTTTTGTAAGATAAATTTCAAGAGATGCTCTTACCCGGTATGTCTCTTCAACGCCGCATTTTCACAACCGTAAATTAGCTCTGAAGTGTGATCGTCATACCCCACTATCGGTACCTTACCTACCATACCTCGGTACCTACCATACCTCGGTACCTATCATTGCCGTTTGTGGCCTGCTCACAGTGTCGGTGGCCTTTTGTGGCCTGCGCAGTGTCCAACTTCACATACCTCTACGTTTTGGCTACTTCTTCTTCTTTACACTTATGCCCAGTGAGAACCGTGCTTAATTGTCTTCTGAGCAAAAAAGGCACATATACCTACCTTTTATTGTTACATCATACATATGAGTTCTATTTCGTCGTGTCCGGGCAAGAGAGATTACGATTTATAAAGTGTGTGGAAGTGCACCTAGGAAAGTAAAGTATTTAAAATACGGGAGGATGGTTCACAACCAGCGAGTCGTGGTCGCTGAAATTCAGTTGAATCGTCAGTACCTTGTCTCTGTGTCCTCTGAGACATCGCTGGATGGTACATTTCTGCAGTCGTGTATTGGCACTCCCTGGGGGTATGCCAACATCACATTTCCGATCACATTGCGGAGACCTTTGCCAACTAGCCACTAACTTTACATATTCTAAAACCCAGTGGAGGTGGAGCGGCCGGACGCACGGCGCCATGCCTGTTCCTGAATGTTCTCGTTCGGTCCGTCCAAGCTCCGGTGAGGTGAGACGGAGTCGCCACTACCTCCGTGACCGTCGCCGCCGCCCCCGCTACCGCAGCCGCCGCCGGCGGTATGCCCCGGGGTATGACGGTTCCGGGCCGTCCGAGTGACGACCCGAGACGTGACCTTTGACCGCTGTCATTGTTGGCGGGCCGGTATCGGTACCTGCACAGCGGAGCCGGCCAATTAAGGTCTGCGGCGACACACTCGGTATGTGGGTGGCCGAAGGGTGCGTGGGGGGGGGGGGGTATGGAGAGAGGGAGGGGTGGGAGATCAGCTGCAGGTCTGTCAAAAGGGAGAGAAATACGGGTGTACCCACTAAAGAAGAAGTAACCAGTGACCGACTGGACCATCGCATGCAATCTGTATCTTGGGCCAGTGATTCCAAGTACCTTACAATTAGTCCCCTCTCAAAGTTGAGGATAAAGAGTCATTGGGGCGGCAGTGACGATAGTTATTCGGCTTTGCGGTCGGTTTACGTCATGTTACCTAAACGTGGAGAAACCCCATAGTTACGATACACGAATACCTGTTTAAGTTAGGAGCCTCTGAGTCAGCCCACACGTCTAGTTTGCTTTTTGTTCCCAGAGCCCAGGTAGAAAGCGTCTGAAGTTATGCTGTACCGCGTAACTTGAGACAGAGATCGGTGCCTCGTTCAATATGGGAGTGGTTATCCAAGTCATTCAGGTCGTCCGGAAGAGGTTTTGGTACCACTGACGCTGAGAATCACTGACTTCGCCCCATTTTAATGATTAATTTGTCAACAAGGTCTTTTGTGTGCGGGTCCCTGAGCTGGCGATTTGCAGATATATCATTTATTGTCATGTTCTGCTGATGCTAAGGTATATAATATGTATGGAATAAACAAACGTGTCATACAGACTCTGGAAGTTATGATAGTTTTGCTTATGCGGCTCGATCGCTCGATTTTCCTCTTCAATGTATAGATATGTTAGCAACCTACATAGCATACCCATAATCTTACGTATCATTTATTAGCACAAAGTATATCGATCCGGATATTTGTTTTAATTGTATCTGGACTTGTCTTTTCACCCTATTTCCCTTATATATCTAAGATCATGAATGAAGACGGCACACCTTGCTGACAATATCAAAAGAAATGTCGGTATGCTCAGAATGTGTGTACGTAGTGCGGGAATAAGCGTGTCAGCTAACAGAGTCGCTTTGATCACCGCTGTCGAGGGCTGCGAGGCTATGAAACTGGACGGTGATGAACTGGCATGTGATCCTCTGTTGGACAAGCTGCCCTGACGAATGCTGGTTTCCGCCGCCAGTAAGTTTAGCGCGTTATTTGACATTAAGCGTGGTTACGGAGATCCATTGCGACCATTGTAGCAGTTCTGTACTTTTAGATCCTCCGAAGCCTAAGTTGGGCCTTAATTTCGCCTCAGAGGCGGGGTTAATGCATACTAACCGCGACATAACTTCACCTACCATCAGTTTCAAGCGTTTCCCGTTATGTTCGGGTGGGAGTGGTGATGGTTTTAGGATGTCCTGTTGTTCACGTTATCTAGGTATGTAATAATTACATTTTCATATCATCTTTGACACAATATCATTTTGCTTTCGGTATCACCTGAACTTTCCCGTCAAACACAAAATGATTGGTGGATATGATTTGATCTATTCACTCATTAAACCAAGCCGTGTGTATGTGTGCGGGGGGTATGTGTGTGTGTGGGGGGGGGGGGGGGGGGTGGTAAACCCCCTCCCTGACGTTTTGTCCACGATAGCGGCAAAACAGCGGAGCGCAGCACCACGATATTTAGCATTTGTACGTATTTGGGTATCAATTACGTACATTGTGTAAATTTTTGACCGCAGGTCATCTAAGGTCATGTTATTACGTCAGCTCACGCGACCCAACCTCAAAGAAAGCTTGCAGTCGAGCTACAGCCCAAGTTTTTGAATGATCAGTTTCAAAACTTTAAGGATTTTAAGACACAACAACAACAACAAGTTTATTGTTCAAGAACATGAGCGTGACATCACAAACATAGCGTAGAACTGGCGCAAAAGCTCTAAAGCTTGACTCTGGGCGCCAACTCTAATACATTGGTCTTATATTAAACCATGGATGTGTTTCGACACAACTTGACAAGATGGTGTTAAAATCGTTGTTCCAACAAAATTAAAATAATAAATTTGTTAAAAAATATTCGCGATAAAAACTATTTTGTAAGAAACGGACAATTTGAACTTTGATGATCTTAAGAGTCTCAAATATTGCCTTAAGCTCAAATCTGAGAACTAAGTGTTGTCGGGCCGTTCCAAGAGCCTTCTATTGTTGTTTTTTCAGTTTCCTCATAGCTAGCATTGTTCTTAAGATAATGGTTGGGTTTATTGAAACAGGGCCTAATTTTGGCAATTTTAACCTTTGATAACCGCTGCTGAACTCAATATTGACCTGCGCGAAAAATTGATCAACAAGTTTCAAAATAATTATTGACGACCATCCGAACATTTTTTTTTCGTTTTACTTTACGTTTCCTATGAAGGGAGTTCGAAATGGGCGTCCCTGCGCGGCGAAGGTGGCGCCGGGCACCGTCACGGCGCGAGTTAACGAATTGCTCTGACCCAGTCTTGGGTACAAAAGCGCCACTTAATGTTATTTTTTCGATCACGTATTTCGCATTCCAAAACATTCTGCTGCTTGTACTATGCCATGCTATAATTACCTACATATATAACAAATAAACTATAGCCTATGTTAAAAACTCATTTATGTGGATGATAATTTGCTTTAGGTATGCGATATATATTAAGAAAACGACATAAGGACATACTATTTCCAACAAGCCATAACCTATACAATTACTCTTCGCAGGGGCGGCGCCATAGGTCGGGCATGGGGAGCAGCTCTCTTCACAACCGTCAGCTGGGCTCTTTACGGCCATGGACGATAGATGGAAATAATATATTTGTTATCTACTGTAGCTCATTGTTTATCTAATCTACCTTGAATCTTCAGATCTACTTTAGTCTGCCTCAGTACTACTCGACCGCACTCGCTACCCCCTCCGACGGTCAACAACATATGACTATGACGTGGCCCCTTCCTGAGAAAAAAAAACGGGCAATGGTTCTTACAGGGCTCGGCCCTTTCTCCGAAAAAGCTGCCCCACACTCGAAAATCGGTGGCGCCGGCCCCTCTCTTCGCTAAGAACATGACGAAAACAATCATTGTTACATGTGATAAAACGAACCAATCCCTCTTAGTCTGTGTTTCCGATTGGTTTGGCCCCAGGTGCCGAGATATCCGGAGAACACATTGGTGCGCTAGTCGCCGGACGGTCATTGGTAGTCGCGGGAAGAGGATAGCTGAGAACGGATTATCATCCTGTGATATCATCAGAGTGTTATCAGTTGTCCATAGCCATAAATTAACCCACCATGTACGTGTTGCACTACTGTTACAACAATACAGATCGTGGTTACACCACCTACAAACAGCTCATCAGTGCGACCCTGGGTGCAGAGGGTTACAACACAGCTCGTAGTTCTTTAGTTATCATACAACTAAGTACCTCCGACTAATTGTGCCGCGAGTCCCGTTCTCAGGCTGTGTGTCGACAGGCGGTGTAATATGTTCTGTCCTGTTCTGTCCTGTTCTGTCCTGTTCTGTCCTGTTCTGTCCTGTTCTGTCCTGTTCTGTCCTGTTCTGTCCTGTCCTGTCCTGTCTTATCTTGCCCTGTTCTGATTGTGTGCTGACCGCGTCCTGTTCTGTTCCCAGGCGGTATGTCGGCGGACGGTGCAGTGTGTTCTGTCCTGTTCTGACCGCGTCCTGTTCTGTCCCCAGGCGGTGTGTCAGTGGACGGTGCAGTGTGTTCTGTCCTGTTCTGACCGCGTCCTGTTCTCTCCCCAGGCGGTATGTCGGCGAACGGTGCAGTGTGTTCTGTCCTGTTCTGACCGCGTCCTGTTCTGTCCCCAGGTGGTGTGTCAGTGGACGGTGCAGTGTGTTCTGTCCTGTTCTGACCGCGTCCTGTTCTGTCCCGAGGCGGTATGTCGGTGGACGGTGCAGTGTTTTCTGTCATGTTCTGACCGCGTCCTGTTCTCTCCCCAGGCGGTATGTCGGCGGACGGTGCAGTGTGTTCTGTCCTGTTCTGACCGCGTCCTGTTCTGTCCCCAGGCGGTATGTCGGTGGACGGTGTAGTGTGTTCTGTCCTGTTCTGACCGCGTCCTGTTCTGTCCCCAGGCGGTATGTCGGCGGACGGTGCAGTGTGTTCTGTCCTGTTCTGATACCTGTTCTGTCCCCGGGCGGTATGTCGGTGGATGGTGCAGTGTGTTCTGTCCTGTTCTGACCGCGTCCTGTTCTGTCCCCAGGCGGTATGTCGTCGGACGGTGTCTGTGCGCGGGTCGTTAGCTGGCGGACTGTGCTGATCTCGCTGCTGCTGCTCCTGCTGCTCCTGACGGGTCCCAGCGCCGCCTACCCAGCCCGCTACTCCGGCGGACAACACGGCCAGATCGACTCAGCCAAACGGGCCAACTCACGAGGTCAGTCACTCTCCAGCCAAACGGGCCAACCCCACGAGGTCAGTCGCTCCCCAGCCAAACGGGCCAACTCACGAGGCTAGTTACTCCCCGGCCAAAATGGCCAACTCACGAGGTTAGCCACTCCCCAGTCAAACGGGCCAACTCACGAGGTCAGTCGCTCACCAGCCAAACGGGCCAACTCACGAGGTTAGTCACTCCCCAGCCAAACGGGCCAACTCACGAGGTCAGTCGCTCACCAGCCAAACGGGTCAACTCACGAGGTTAGTCACTCCCCAGCCAAACGGGCCAACTCACGAGGTCAGTCACTCCCCAGCCAAACGGGCCAACTCACGAGATTAGTCACTCCCCAGTCAAACGGGCCAACTCACGAGGTCAGTCACTCCCCAGCCAAACGGGCCAATTCACGAGGTTAGTCATTCCCCAGTCACACGGGCCAACTCACGAGGTCAGTCACTCCCCAGCCAAACGGGCCAACTCACGAAGTTAGTCACTCCCCAGTCAAACGGGCCAACTCACGAGGTCAGTCGCCCACCAGCCAAACGGGCCAACTCACGAAGTCCATCTAACATGGCATCTCCCGCGCAGTAGTTATGGTGGTTCCAAGTACAAACAAATATACCAGTATCCTGTACCAGTATATACTACTAGGGATGATTGGACATGCCTACTGCCCTCTCACATTCCCCAGATACGTCCAAAAAGTAGCGAAATGAACTACGCCAATGTGACACCGCGCGGTAACTGGATACGTTGAATTACAGTGATAGCTGTTTTTATCCGGACAACTGGGTGAGCCAGTTTCGCTGAACCAGGCCATAACAACAGCCTTTGCAAAAACTACTTCATTAAACCTGGCTACACCGACATCCGTGAAAACAGTCGAGGTATAAAGCCCGCATCACTTTCTATATCAAATTACTTGTTATTTGCCGACATGTTGTAGAACAAATGATTCGCAGAGACATTGAATAGCCTCAAAGTCCGATCCATTTCTTGGCATGGCCCCTGACATAGGTGTCGTCACTGGGACCAAGCGGGGCAACTTGCCCCAACCTTCGATCGGGGACCCTCTGTGATTGATACAGATCCGATGAAGATTTTCAGGTCGGATAAAAATGGTGGTAGGCTAATCACGTCCAGATGTTGACTTGGACGCCAAATATCCTATTTTACCCCTGAAGTTTAATGATTTTCTTAAAAACTGGTTACGATCTGAATTTCCAATCCAATCAGGGGTGTCGATTTTTAAAATTAATTGGTGTTGCCGTAGTCCGTAGAATAGCAACTATTATCTCAATAGTATTTATAACCATATTTCCCGTTCATTAGGCCTTACAGACTTACCTACTGTCACGTTAGTGATAAGTGACATAACACTTTGTATTTAATAGCTTTAGAACTATCCACAATTCGCAACATCGTAACACACGTGACAATTCGTCACACCTTTGTAGTAACTTCTATTAAGATATCACGGAATATGTATGGGTACGAATAAAATACAAAAAACAATTACCTCGCGAACCACGTAAATGATTATTGCAATGGATTATCGCGACTATTCACGCCATGTCATTTGAAGACTGATGCATATTGCGTTGGTAGGTATATATGATATCCGACAACAACATTGGTGTTGCCGAGAGCACCATTGGTGGAGCCCAACTCAGCATTGGGGTTGCCCAGGTAATACCAAAAGTATACGAATCGACACCCCTGCTGACTTCTAATTACGGGTACCATTGTAACTTGGCTGCCGTTAAAAATATCGACTTCAGCTTCTCTGGCCTCATGCGTGAAGGTGAGTGAGGCATGACACTGCGTTCGTACGGGTACGTGACACGCACGAGCCAAACACAGGTGTGTGTGACACGCTACCGTAGCCTTCCCGAGGACCATGGTAGTCCACAGGGGTGGATCTAGCCGTAGTTTTTTTTAGCCGTAGTTTTAATTTTTCCCAGGGAACACCATAGATGTAATGATAAAAAAACACTGAATAAGTACGACCGTTGGGGGGAGGGGGGGGGGGGGCAAACCTTGGTTTTAGAGTTTTCGGTAGGGGCCATGGGCCCGTGTTCCCCTCTGGATCCGCCCCTGGTAGCCTAATAACATGGGCGTGCTCTTGTGCTAACATGTGATATGCTTCTGTGCGTATATGTGTGGTTGTGACTTGATTGAATTCGAGTACAATTATGATAGATATCTGAGAAGGCACCATAATTCCCTTCAGTCATTTAAACCTGCGAGTTCTGATGATGTACTATACTATGGATATCGGTATACTATACTATGGATATCGATGCGAAATATCTGATTAAATTTGTCAACCTATTCGCTCGTTCCAGAAGCATCCGTTTTTGTCTGCTCCTGTCCACAGATTCAGCACTGAGAAATACAACATGATGTATTTGGATAACAAGTTCTCTCACTTGACGAACACGTCTTTGAACAAGCTTGGGCCGGCCTACTTCGTTGAAAAGGAACGCATCGGTGCTGGTCAGTACCGAGACATTGCGATATTGGACCATGATTCGAGTCACGTCATGGCTAAATAACAAGCAGGTTCAAATGGAAAAGGGGGAAAATGTAGGAAGTAAATTATGCGGCCAAAAGGCTGACTTCGTGATCACCGTTGATTCAATTACTCAGACTACCGAGCTGGTGACCGTTCTCGCGAGCTTGTCTGCTGCCAGCGGTCATCTGTCATGAGTCGTCGTCCGATTGTCCGGCCGTTGCGCGCAGGGAGCAAGTGGACGCTGTCGCAGCTGCGGCACTACTTCCACCAAGCAGGCGTCGAGGACTGGCTGCTGTGGCAGCGGGTCAACACCATCATCTCCCTCACCGTCCTCAGCCACATCCAGGACGTACCCGTCACCAGAAACTGCTACGAACTGTACGGATTCGACATCCTGGTACGTGCTGCGCGAAAACAGTGGGTTCGAACTTCGAAGGGGGATTACCTATCTATTGTCAAAGATACACATGCGACAAGATACAAGATACACAAGATACAAAGTACCGACAGGCGACAAATGCAAAGCCGTTAGTCGAATATAAAATGTAGGCGCAGGGAAGGGTGAAAAATGTTAAACATTCTATTTCTTACAAGTGTTAATATTTTGAAAAGCCAATCTTCGTCTATCCGTACTGTTAGACGACAACTTAATCTTGGTGTTTAAATACGTTATAACGTTGATTTTCCAGATGAGTAGGCGCCATTTGACAGTCATTAATTGTTCGTTAGTGACCTGTGATGTGCCGTGGGTGGCCATTTTGTCTGACCAATGTGTCGGCGTGTCTCCGCTCAGATCGACTCGGACCTGCGTCCCTGGCTGATGGAGGTGAACCTGAGCCCCTCGCTGACCGCCGACAGCGACGTCGACATCTACGTCAAGAAGCCGCTGCTCAACGACCTGTTTGACCTGATCGGGCTGCCGACCTCGCTCAACGACCCGACCATCTCGCCGCAGTGGCCGGTGCCAGATGAGAAGCTGTTCACAAGGTCTGACAACATTGACGCCTGACGGCGTCTCTAGTGTGATCACTTGGACAAGCTGTTGTTACTTTGTGACACGACTAGATGTTGTGGTCATCAAAGCGTTACAGGTGAAACACAAACGGTTTATAGTTATTAGGATAAAGCATTTTCACGAGGGATATATTGCAAGACATTTTATCACACTACTTATGTTTTGAACTAGATCCGAATTTACAGGTTTTTACCTCCAGAGCTTCACATGATGCATAGACCTGAGAAGGGCTTAGTTCAGCCAAAGTGATGACGCCAGAAAATAGGTCGCTCTTATTTCGTTCTAACTTAATTAGCGTTGCATTGAAGCTGTTCATACATATACAATGAGTTGCGTATGTTTGAGGGTATGCTATTGAACTTAACTGATGACTTGACTTAATGTCGTGAGGTTGGCCGTATTCTGTGCACGTTACTTCCATTTGGCCTATATCGTTATACATAATCAATTATGCCAACAATTCTACGCACTACGCACTTCTTTATTTGCAGGCCTAAGACGGTGCAAGACATCCGTGAGCAGAACGCCGCTCGGAGGCGGAAAAAGGAGGAATGCGAGTCGGAGGAGCAGCAGGCGCCGCAGGCTGTCCCCAAGGAGTCCGTCCGCCAGAAGCGGCCCAAGAAGCGCACCCCGTCGGAGCGGACGGACGACGCCGCCAGCGCCAGCGACACGGACACCTGGACGGACTCGGGGCGCCGCCCGTCGGACGACTGCCTGAAGGTGATCTACAGCTCTGACCGGCAGATGTCGTCCGGCTCGGTGGCGCTCGACTGCTGGCGCCGCGCCGACGGCGACAGCACGCCCCGGTCGGACACCACCTGCGCCGGCTCGGAGCCCGGCCTGGTGGAGGAGCCGTGCGGCTCGGACCAGGAGCGGGACGCGTGCGGCGCCGACTCGTGGACCGAGGTGCGGTCGCGCCGCTGCGTATCTCGGGAGAGCAGCGAGGTGCTGCTGCGGACGACCGGCTGCCGGGCGCAGCAGGCCGCCGCAGACCCCAGGGGGACCCGGCGGGGCTCGGCCAGAGCCGCCTCCGTGGATGATCTGCTCAGTAACCCCGCCGCCATCAAATGGGGCAAAGGTTCGGACTCTTTAGAGAATAGCAGCCGGGATGTTCGCAGGCGTAAATCAAAGGACAAGTTTAGAAGGGAGGACGGTGCCGGTGGAAATCACTACAGATCTAGAAAGGCTCCTTCTGATGACGGAAACCGGTCGGGAGGAAAGCGGACCTCCAGTGCCACCACTCTCAACAGCGATCGGGCGCTCAGCTCTAACGCTCATCCGGATTCCAGCACCAACTCCAACGCCGACGTAACTCAGCGAGGATCTCAGATCTTAACCAGCAAGGGTCTGGAGAAGCCCGACCCGAAGATCCCGCCCAAGGTGCGCTCCTTCCTGGACAAACTGCGGGCGGAGAAGGAGAGCTGCCAGGCGCGCGCCCTTGAGAGCAGTCGCTCCGAGCGGCACCCACGCAGGACGCGGCGCCAGAACAAGCGCAACCCGTTCTGGGGCGGCGAGGAGTCGGGCGGCCAGTCGATGGCCTCGGCTGTCACGGTGCTGGTGAACGAGCTGGGCATCATCACCACGCTGCGGCCGGTCAGCAACAGCCTGCCGTCGTACCTCACCTGCCAGACCCACTACCTGGTGCCCAAGGGGCCGCAGCCGGCGCCCACCTCGCCCTGGGTCAAACTGTCGCAGACCAAGCCGGCCGCCGAGCCGCTCTGCGGCCGGCCCGGCGGCGAGGAGCGCGAGATGCTGATGCTCGCCTACAACTGGCACGCCTTCCACAACAAGTGGGGCAACGGACGCGACTGGCGGTTCGCGCCACCCAAGGTCGGAGGCTGGTGTCGCACGTTCCCCTTCAGCGGGGAGACGCGACACGCCTGCGAGGACCCGGTCGACAGCAAGGCCATCGTCAATGAAGTGTCGGCGTATCTGAGGTTCGCCCGCAAGATCGCCCTGCAGGCCCCCAGATACGAGCCCGACGCGCTCACGCGACAGTTCAAGACCAAGTATTGCCGGCACAGCGAGCTGTGGATGCCCTGCATGTAGCACTGGCGGTGTGAAACCAAGGAGAGCTGAGCGATGTTGCGCTGCATTTTAGTGTACGTGCTGAGGTATTATATAGGTAGCGTAGGCGAGATGGGCCCTTCGTAGGGATTTACTGCACTTTCCTATTAGGCCGCGAGAGCATAAGAGCACAAATGCAATGATGGTTCGTGCAATTGCGACATTTTAAGATACAAGTAACTTATTGATGATTAACATCTCAGAACTACTTTGTGAGCTAGTTCCTCTTCCTATTAGCTGAACAGTTCCGAGAAGCTTTACATATATAGGCACGAAATGTATAATACTTTCGCGCAGTTCAATGGATATGCCTACAGAACACCGCTTGCTGAGCGAGGTGCATTTTACTACGTCTTGATAGCTGATATAACTCGAATATTAAATTCGAGTTGTTTATCAAATTTATAAAGCAGTCCCTTTAGATTGTCGTTTCTCTTCCGCATGTTCCTCCTGCTAATCCCAGCACACAAAACTGAATAAATGGTTACATATTATATGTTTGATCCGCCAAGTGCTGGGGGGGGGGGGGGGGGAGGTGGGGGG
>JARFNZ010190322.1:0-13067 GCA_031763405.1 Balanus nubilus
TATATATATACATATAAATGGGAATATAGTAATGACCTTCGATATACACAGTAAGTTCACATGTGAACTCAACTTGTACAAACTGTGGCCGTTGCACTAAGACGTGGGTGTTTTTTTTTATTAGCATTCGATGGTATGGAATTGGACAAATTCACAGGCTGAACATTGAACAAAGTACACGCGATAGGTCGGTACAATTTTACTGGAAAGACAGATTGCGCGCTTTGGTCCACCACCAGCCCAATGGTTCGTGTTGGCGCAAACCCCTGCTCTGAAGCGGCGCCCTCGCCAATTTTAATCCCGCCAGCAAAAAGGACGCCAACCTCGCCTTTGTTATTTTCCGGAGCGTGTTCGGTAACGCGGTAGGTCAGCAAGGTTATTGACACCAGTCAAGTATGATCTGAAACGGTAAAGTTTGCATGCAAAGTGGAATGTCGCAACGCAGTGCCACATCTTAGCCCTTTAAACCATGGGACCTTGTCTTGAAAGCATAGGGCATGTGTAATTATCCTCGTCTCAGCGTGTGGTTAGTTTATCGATAAACAGTGCGCCCGCCTTCGGTCATGGCTGAGGAGACTTGTGCTGATGAGGCCATCCCGAGCTGCGCCAGCTCCTCAGTCGTTCCTCCGAGCTGCGCCAGCTCCTCAGTAGTCATTCCGAGCTGCGCCAGCTCCTCCGTCGTTCCTCCGAGCTGTGCCAGCTCCCCCGTCGACACCGGTCTGTTACGGTTGCCATGAGGAAGCCAGCACCATGACCCGCTATCAGTCGCCGGTACTGACCAGCGGCGCACTGTTTATAAACAGATTCGACCTATATGACGAGGGCCGCAGGCTATCACAGCTGGGTTCTCCGAACCGCCTCAGAAGGGGTTTCTGTTAATTGACACGGAATCGATTGGGACTGGTGCCCAATCGAACGTCAGACTCAGAGGCGGGATGCAGGAAGAGTTGCAAGTTAGACAGATGGAGGTGTCGCAACAAAATTGCTGCCATCCCCTACCGCTGAATAAAACTTCCGCCGCGATCTTCGACATACCAGGGATATCTAAATCTTCAATCTCTTCTTTTTCACGCCGCGGCAGCGAGCAAAACAGGTCCTGCATAGAAGTGCAAACAGTGAGGAGTCCAGAACACCTCGGCCAACGGCGATGGATGATGTATGCGGCGTATGCAGCGACACGCGTGAATCACGCACGTCAGGTTCACGGCCGAGTTTTTGTCGGCGTCGCGCGGTGCTCTCTCGTGCCGGAACGTGGGCAAACGCCGTCTGCAGGCGGCGCGCTGGCCGTGTGTGTGCCGCCGGACTGTTTGGTCGGCACACAGCGCGGCACAGAACATCGGTCAACGTCGGCAGCGGAAGTGAACCATCCGGCGCGCTGAGCCGGTCACACCGAGGGTCGCTTGGCGTCGGAAACACCGAGAATGAAGTCACTGGGACAAGAGGGAATCTCATTACGCGTTGTGTGCTCGATGTTTCAACCGCCGTACACAGAGACTGTTTTAGGCGACGACACAGTGTTGAAAAGAAGAGAAGTGAAATTCAGATTTATCGGAAAATATGTGATATAAAATTTGGTAGTGCAAATCGTTTTCAAATGCATGGCACATGATAAAAGTTCAGTTTTTGTGGATACGATACGTGAACGCATTACAATATCACCATCGTAGAAAGACCAGAAAGGTTGTGCAAGCACGCTTGTACTTCTGATCACAAACTGCCGAACGGTCGTCCTTGCATCAAAGACCTAGAGCGCTATTTTCGTTTACTCATAAAATAGACGCAACTTCGCCACGCTCCCCAAAGGAAGATAACTCAGGCAGCGGTCGGATTCGTCACAGTTCATCAGCGTTATCTCGGCATAGTTTGAACCCGGTCTAAAGCACAGCGCATCGCCGCCACAGGCGCTGCGTCGCCGCCTGTCGCGGCAGGCGTAACGTCGTTACCTTCACCTGTCTCTCCAGCCTGACTGTCCTATACTGCCTCCGCATTTGTCTAGCTGACAGCGCTACCAAACCCACATCCGCGCGCCTTCACAGAGCCCATGGGAAAGTGGGAGGATATTGACAAACACACTCGAGTTAACGACTGGTGTATCGGTCCGACGGCCTTGTCTGTGATTAGCTGCCAAAGAGAGGCTGAAGAGTTGTAAATGATCGGTCGGCGCGGGGTTAGTTTTCGGCGGCGCGGCATATGGTCGGCCAGGCCGGTGCCGAGGAGGATCGTCATCAATCAGCGACGAGGCCGAGAAGCGTGGCAGGAAGATGACTAAATTCTAACAATCCTCCACGGTCCCTTGGTTAATAAAACTTCGTAAACCACCAAAATTGCAAACCTCTAGCACGGAGTTAACGCTTTAACATATTCCGCACATGGTTGCACTTGAAGCAGACTACCCACATCCCCTAGCAAACCTTTCAGCCCCGCTCTCAACCCAGCCGGCCGGACGGCGCGGCCTTCAAACAGCGCTCGATTATCCTTTTCGGCGGCGCGGAATTCGGCGAGCGCGGGCCAGCCGCCTTCAAAATGCATAATGACTTCAGCTGGCCGGGCGGTGCGCGCCGGTTATAAATGGCGATGGGGCGTGGGCGCCGCCGCCGGGCGGAGTCGGCTGGTGGAGCAGCGCCGTCATGGCAGTGGGCGGCCCCGGGCGGCCCCCTCACCTCACGACTGCGCCGGCGTGCAGCAGCAGTAGCACGGCGCCGACTGCCGACTGAGAACCGCGGACTGCGGCCTGAGCACCGCGGACTGCGGACTGAGCACCGCGGACTGCGGACTGAGCACCGCAGACAGCGGACTGAGCACCGCCCACTGCGGACTGAGAAGTAAGCACTGCGGACTGAGCACCGCGGACTGCGGACTGAGCACCACGGACTGCGGACTGAGCACCGCAGACGGCGGACTGAGCACCGCGGACTGAGGACTGAGCACCGCGGACTGCGGCCTGGCACCGCGGACTGCGCACTGAGCACCGCGGACTGTGGACTGAGCACCGCGGACCACGGACTGCGGACTGAGCACCACAGACGGCGGACTGAGCACCGCGGACTGAGGACTACGGAGGCTGGCTGTCATCGGAGCGTGAAGCTGACGTCGATCACGTTACCGAGCTGAGAGGGAATGTTAATGGAGCCGGATAATGAAGGTGGTAATATGACGTTAATCATTCTGTTATACGCTAATCATTCAGTTATTCCCTGTTACGACGTGTACCTGTCAATGGACATGCTAATGGCGTGCGCATTGACAATAACCGCGAAAGAATATTCGCTGATGTCCCGGGATAGACATTCAATGACACGGAAAATATTTTCCTTGTGTCTCCTCAATTTTCTTTTTTACCACTCACCAGATTCCGAGACAGATGCCATTTGGAAACTGCCACTAGAGCTATTTCAAGCAATCCTCACCTTCATGGAGCAATTCGAATAGACAATGCCCAGCAAGCCTTGGTCTGGTTTCGTGTCTACCTGATAACGATTGCCAAACCTTGAGTCTCACTCGCATGTTCGTGCCTTTCGTCGTCACGTTAGCGTGTAACACCCTCCAACGTCGTCCGTCCCGTTACCGTGTGACGCCGTCAGCCCCGTATCGTCCGGCCTCCGCTCGGACTGTGGCTCCACAATTAATGTCGTCACGGCCTCCGCGGGTCCGTCACATTCCGACAATCCGGGATCGGATTAATAGCTCCGACACCCGTTTATTGGAGGCGGGCCGAGTCCAGCCGAGCGATCGGGGGCACCGCCGCCTTCTCGGCAGCCAATTGGTGTGACAGTGCTGGGAGGCGGCGACGGCGGTCAACAGGTGACGTATGCAGCGGACGGCCCAGCGCCGCGCCGCGCCCCTGTACTCAACTGACCGTCGGGCGCCGGACAGTCCGCCGCATCAGCTGATCACCGGCCGCTGACATGCCCTCGCGGCGCTGCTGGCCAGCTGATGCATCGGCCAGCAGAGCGGCCAGCGGCCGGCGGTGCCGTCTCGCCGGATTCCTGCATGTCTGCACGGTGGTGCAGTGTGGCTCGGGGCGCCGCCGGACCTCACTCCAGTTGAGGCACTGGGTCCGCCGGCCGCCGGCCGCCGGGCGGTGTCGGTGTCGGTGTCGGTGTCGGCGGCGGCCGTGGAGGCCGTGGCCCGCCGCCGTCGACGGCCGCTGTGTGACTCGGCAGTCTGCTGAGCATCACGACTTGGCGCTGTCGCCGATCGTGTTTGGCAGGATGTGAGCTCACGCCGCCTTTCGCAACGGCCCGGCCCGTGCGCGGCGGCAGGGCGACCTTGGCAGGCGGCCGCCATGTTTGCGAGGCTGCTGTCAGCCGAGGACAGCCAGTGACGAGAGGGCTGTCGTGGTCACACTGCTGTCGTCAGCTGACCAAGAACTTCAGGTTGACAGTTGACATGTCAGGCTGCAATCAGAATGAGAAGAAAATCGCAAACCCTGGCGTGAATATTGCCGCCACAGCTTACGTGTCCCGTTTGTGTTTGATGAGTAGAGGCCCGCCATTGCTCATATGTAGTTCTATCACATGTAGTCAGTTTTTTTTAGCAAATTCAAAATTTTGGATTTGTGGCAATTTCCCCCCAAATCTGTTTGTTTAATTCTGAGGGTTAAAATACAAATTTGCAAAAATCCGAGATAACCATTTTGAAGAGAATGTCATTTCCTTTCTTTTGATGGTATTTATGTGTAATTTGCTTCAAAACTCGATGCTTTATGAGCGATCAAACATTTGTCGATTTTTGACCGAAAATGGCCTGATAAAACGTGATTTTCTCAAAAATTTATCGATCGATTTTTCGAAACTTTCTAGGAAGACGTTGAATTGATGCCAGATAAGGTAACGAAAAAGTTTCACGTCGATATCGACATCGTTTGGAAGCTATTGCGAAAATCTGGAAGGGGGGGGGGGTAATTTACCCCACCCCCCGGAGGGGCGCGGGTTAACATAAGTAACATAAAATATTTAGATATATAACTAGGATATAATACTAGGCATAAATAACAAATATTATATAGCTAGGATATAATACTGGGCATAAGTAACAAATACTCAGTAGTTATGTTATCTATGCCTTATAGTATAAACCAATACTGTCACCGATATTAGCTGGGTAAGCCAATACAAATGCCGTCATAGATATTTTGACTGGATAAACTGGCGGCTGGGCTGATCGGGGGCGTTTAGTCGGCGGTTTTCCAGCCCTGATGTCACCGGCTGCAGGCGAGGAGCGGCCGTCGGGCCGTCTGGCCGCCTGGTCCGGTCTGGTGGGCAGCATCCTGGGCCGGTCACTCCGAGGACACATTCCTCAGCGACCAGCGCCGCAGGGCGGTCACTCCCCGCCGACCCCGCCCCCTGCAGCTCCAGCCTCGCGACGGTGAGGTCAGCAAGTGACCCCGGCGCGGCCCAAGGCGCCCCAGCCGCTGCCGCAGCAGCACTGCCGCACCAGAGGAGCGCTTCGATGTAGGGGAGATCATGTAGGGTTTCGAGGTAGTTTTTTTTCTTAATTCGGTATAACTTGGATATCATTGCATTCATGTGTCTGGGTTTGGTATGGTTGGCTAGCCTACTCCCTCCTCTATCACAACAGCACCAAATTTCAACGAAATGATGCTTGGTGCTACATTCAGTTAAAGCAGCCAACGTCGAATGGCCGAAGTTACCCCGGTTTCCCCTATCGCAGGGCGGCTTTTGTGGCCGTGGGGCGGCCATGGTTTAAACGGCACCTGCGCGTCGTTAAACACCCTCAGCCGTCAGGAATACCTTGCCTCCGGCGCGGCGGCAGCGGACATTGCTTATGGCCATCGTCAGCGCGGCCCTGCACAAGGATCCAGGACCTACGCATGCCGCGCCCAGAATCCGAATGGGCCTTAAGTAGGTCTCAAAGGTGTAGCAGATTATGTCGATGATTAACTGGGTGTAATTTGCGGGGCCGTCGTGTCGCTCGTCGAACGGGCGGCGCTGGTCGCAGCGAGGCGTCTGAAGGGCGGAGAAAGGGGTGACCAATGTCACGCTAGTCGGATCAGTATCACATGTGAACGGGTTCAGCGTGAGGCAGCCCTGACGCCGGCCGAGTCCTCCCGTCCAGCCCTGCTCCGTCCCGTTCCGCATGGACGGCTGGATTTCTCCACGGTGATAGCTCCTCACCTTGGGAGAGCTGGGTCAAGCCTCGGCCCAGCAACAGCGACCGACCGGATGACTTTCTCATGCCGCCGTCCACCCGTGCGCAGCTGTGTAGCCTCACATTGGCGAGAGACTCCGTACGGCGCCAGTCATCGCCTGGTGGCGGCTTCAGCCCGCTCGCCCGGCCTCGACAAGTAAACATCTCAGCTATTCAGGCCGCCGCCGCAACGATCGCGTCGACATCGGTGCGAGAGACAAGCGATTCGAGATCAGCTCAGGGTCGTGTAGACCTCCCAGGAGCTGACGGACGGAACCTCCGGATGCTTCCATCACTATTGCGATCCTAACGACGGCATTCGTGGGACATATTGAAGGACATTTTAAGCATTTAACTAGGATGTTCCCGATAAATTTGGATTTGATAACAAATTCGCCATATCTGCTCGAAAGATATTCGCCGAACTAGAAGCTATCCGTTCTTTATCGGTACCCCAGGACTTGAGCTGACCTCTTCTCATCCCAATGAGAATGTCAGTTTTCCAGCGGCTATGGTGACAGAAGTGACCTGACCTGACCTTCCACAATATCGGAATCTGTTTCTTTTCCAATGGTTGCGGTAGCTCTAAATTACTTGACCTAACTTAACTTGACTTTTGTCCACAGGAATCACCGGCTACTGTAACCCCAGTGACCTGACCTGACCTAGCGTCATCTTCTTCTACAGGACTGGGAGCTGTTGGTTCTCCATCGGCTCCGGTGGGAAATAAACGCCGTGACGTCCCACGACTTTGTGGACCCACTGTTGCACCGACTGTCACTGGAGCGGTACCTGTCGGCCTCCCGAGTTCCAGACGTGCGGCGGCAGGCGCAGACCTTCATCGTCATGTGCAGCACAGGTCAGTCAAACGCACGTGGAAGCATACAGCGATGTTGATTCAAAACACAAATACGTCAAGCAGTTTGACATGCACTTTGACAAAGAAATGAAGATTGGACGGGGTTAATCAGAGAACGATCAGAGAAGAGCCTCTGTGTGACGCAGTCGGGGATACTAGGACGGAATGGGACACTGAGAGGGGCGTCGGTGTGCACGTGAATGGCGCCATAAACACCTGTTGGCAGTTCAACCACCTATCCGCGGGGCCCGGCTGACCCTCGGCTGTGGGATCATAACTGGGACACACGCTGCGGTATGCGCCGCCTAAATACAAGGTGGAGTCCACCCGTTGGTCACTCCCTGAACGCAAGCCGCATCAATATGCATTTAGGACTTGCATAACAAGCCGGGCAGGGCGCTCGGTAGTTTTCTCGGTGGGCGTTCGGACATTACAACATGTGATTAGTGGGTATAAATAGTCACCTGGCCATCACGAGAATCCATGTTTTGGACGAGGCGTGCAGAACGCGAATTTCGGCGTCAATAGCACACGTCGGTGTTCCAAATTAAGCCGCCAGGGGCTCATGCATATTTCATTGGCCTCAAGCTCGGAAACAATAACACCTGTAATTATCCATTATCCATCATTCGTTCTGCCCATGTGTCTCCTGCTTCGCCGAGTGTGATGGCGAGAAATCACAGAAATGCCAGGAATCGCCGAGAAATGTCAAAGTGCGAGAGGCTGAACATAACTACCGAAAGCGGCGTATTGTTATAAATGGTTCCACGTTTCATGGTTCATACCGTAGCCATTCTTGCACCTGTACCTGTCTGAACATTCCCTCGTAAAACAGCCTGTATTTTACCAGTATCATCACACTTCGGTCCTGTTAAAAATCCGTCGGAGCACGCGTATCGCATATGGTATTAACTGATGGGGCACGTGGCACGTACTCTACAAACCTATTTTATTCGCTGCGGAGGGTGCAGTGCGCGCATTACAAACACTCCATAAACCAATTCACGTTGCGTCACTTGTGCGCCTTTTAAAACACGGCGTACAGCGTTGCGCGTTCACATCGTATACCCGCACGTGCGTAACTGTCTGTGTGCGTGACCAACACCACACAAGACCGTTTACGGTGACACCTTGCTGAACGTGTGTGAGCACGCACGTCGCCGCATCAGCAGTGGTCCGCTAGGCGACTGATGACTTCAGCTCGACCTGTTTAAAGCCCAGGTCTCGGCCCGGCGACCCGACGCGTGGCCGCCGCCCGGCCTGACCTCAGCCTCCTCTCCCCATGACGTCAGCGAAAGGGAGAGTGTGCCGTGACGTCACGCCGCTGTGACGGAGAGAGTGAGAGCTGACCGCGAGGCTCGCCATCTGCCGGGCCCTTTAAACGCCAGGCCAGCTATTTTAATTTGGAGGAAAGTGGGTCTAGATCGCCGAGGAGGCGGCGGCGGCTGAGGCAGAGGCAGAGGCCGAGTTGGAGGCTGGATAATCGGAGATGGCAAATAACACTCGTACCGGCAACCTCGGAGGGCAAGATGGCGTCGGCCACTGCTCTCGGCTGTGGCCCCGGGTCCGGCTGCACTTGGCAGCCATGCTGTCTGGAAACGCGGGACCTCAGGGACAGGGTGCGGCGGCGGCTCAGCACCGGTTCGGCATTCAAAGTGTGTGGATTTCCATGGTGGTCAGCATTGGCAACACGGGGACTTCTACCGTGGACCGCGTATGGGGGGCCGGCCATGGGCAAGACAGACGGAGGCGGATCTCTCCCGAGATACAAGCCGCTGCGGAGTTACAAGCTCCCTCACCTCCAACACCACGACGTAGCTGCGGCAGGGGGACGGGAGATCGTCCCTCTCTCCCCCGCTGGGCGATGTTGCCGGCGCCGCAGAGTCTGGCGACTTTTTGTTGGCTTGTGTGCGCCATCGCGGCACCTCGAACTGGAGCAGCGCCAGCGTCTGCGCGTGTTCTCGGAGCCCGTTCAGGAGTCGACTGTCGGAAGTGTCTCTCATGGCGCGTGCAGCGGCTGGTGGAGGCGCATGTCACGCGCTTATTTATACGCTCGTAACAAGCCGTTCACCATCCTCCCGTTACGGAAGTGGCGGGCGCCGGTGCACGGGGAGCGTGCCAGATGTCGCGGCGTCCCTCTGGAAACCCGATGAGGGCCATGTCGCGACATGCGGCTGCTTGCTGCCCACTTATCTCCCCACTTGTCAGCACGGCGTCTGGGTGTGCGTAGCGGGGGTCCTGCCCGTTACAGCAGACGGGCAGTCGCCTCACTTCGGAGTCTCGACGACACATGTATCAAGGTTCTGAAGTCTGCAATCTGCATTCTTATGCCAGCAACGGCAAGGGTTACGAAATATGGCGACAGCCGACGTGTCAAGCTCCCTGGATTTAAATGAAATCTCAGGAATTTTATTCCACAAGTCGTACGCGAGTCCACACTGCTCTCAATACTAAACAGCCCCGCCGTCAGCCGAATCATTTAGCGTTCAGCTTCTCACCCTATCACATCGCGGTCATCGCGGTCCGGCCTGTTTGCCTAGCGAACGGCCGGCACCTCGACCGAATGCATAATGCCCTGTCAATGAATGAGAGAACCGGCCTTTATCGGGGCCTTGGGAGTACATCTGGGCTCACGTGCGGCCGTGCCGACTGACATGTGCCGCCGCCCACAGGTGCACCCATGTGCACCGTGCATTACCGCGAGCCCCCAGATAGCATCAGTGTGCACGCCAACAAACAAGTTTGGTCGGCTGTGCCGGCCGCAGTGTGGAGCCGGGCGCGGTGGGCCCCTGTCACCTGTGGGGAGCCGGGCACGGCGGGCCCCTGTCACCTGTGGGAGCCGGGCACGGCGGGCCCCTGTCACCTGTGTGGAGCCGGGCACGGCGGGCCCCTGTCACCTGTGGGGAGCCGGGCACGGCGGGCCCCTGTCACCTGTGTGGAGCCGGGCGCGGGAGCGCTGGGCGGTGGACACTGAGTGGCCACCCCTTCCTCCACCGTCGGCTAGGCCCTCGCCGGCCGGCGGCTCTCGACTGGCCGCGATGGGTAGTGGAGCCCGGAGGTGCCGGCAAGGCCAGACCGAGATGCTAATCCAGTTAGGATAATTAAAGGGCGGCTCTGCTAGGTATCACGTCGGAGACATGGACTGGTTTCCACCAGTTCGGCCGCCGGAGCCTAGCCTTCTGTATGTGTGTGCAGGCGAGATATTGTATGCGACGTGATCCGTTGATACATGAGGCGTTATTGCCGACTGTTTTTAGTGGTGTGTGCACTAGGTATGTTGTAAAAGGTCCGTGGTATGAGGGCCGGATGACTCTTATATGAACTAATTAGGGAACACGGGCACGTGAGCGCACGTGATATAGTCATCAGACGTCATTCATTCGAGGAATCGGACGTCACGAACATGATGATCCATCTAACTAAACAAACTTATTCAGCTGCTCATTGTAACTATTTTGCATGCCTCTGATATTCATCAGCACAATCCATCACTAAAACGTCCTTATCAGGTCACGGAGCGGGCGATTTAAAAATTATTTCCTTATGTGAAATAACAGATAACGTTTATTCAAATTGAAACTGACATGATATAAATTGCTTCCCGATTGCAACGGCTGCAATTCGTGCTGCGCTGCTTTTATGGATAGGCCCTGCCTAAATGGCTCTTTCTTTCATTTACTGAGTCCGCATTTTCTAGTCTAGCAAACATTCGCTTGCATGGGATTTGGCCTGTTCTTCGTCATCTTTTAGCTCATCGCACGAATGTGCGATTTTATTCATCTCTCTTAGTTTTCTTTTTTAGGCATTTCTTTGACAATTACCTAGCCTTGTAACCACGTTGCAATTTCTAACCACCATTATCCGTTAGCCCCCATAGCTGACCTACCTTACGACCGTTCTCCACTGCCTGTCCCAGACAATACCTCTGCTGGTGGTAGGCTGCCAGCGCGGCGCGGCGAGCCGGGCCAACCTGCGTCCCAGTGGCCGTGAACTTGTCCGGCAGTAAATCACCGCTGTACGTGCAGGGGCGCGGGGCGTGGACCGCCCCCTACACCGCCCCTCCGACGGCCATCAGGGACCAGTCATAGCCGGCGACGCTGTAAAGACTATACGACCGATACGCGACGGCACGACAAAAGCGCCCGAGGACGACGGCCCATCGTCAAGAGCGGCTATCCTCGGGAATCTGTCCCCCCGTCTGTCGGACTCGGGCGGGGTCTCACGCAGGCAGGGTCCCATGAGCGGGGTCTCACGCAGGCAGGGTCCCATGAGCGGGGTCTCACCCAGGCAGGGTCCCATGAGCGGAGTCTCACGCAGGCAGGGTCCCATGAGCGGGGTCTCACCCAGGCAGGGTCCCATGAGCGGGGTCTTACCCAGGCAGGGTCCCAGGAGCGGAGTCTCACGCAGGGTTGGACACCAAGGGGCCGCTATTTCCTGCCGGGTTATGGCCGGACGAGGTTCTCTATGACGAGGTTCTCCATTCTCTATGTTCACTGGCACGAACCTCAGGGCTCGGATCGAACCCCGGCGACCCGCGCAGACCCCTACTGGGCCGAACCAGGCCGATTGAACCGGGCGCTTTTGTATCCGGGAGCAGGCCGCGTGCGGGCTGAGAAATTACTGCCACACCTAATCTGGCCCATTTGACCCTTCTTCTTATGCCTGCCGCCGGCCGCTGCGCTCCAGGCCCGCCATGTTTCTGGACATAGTGACAAGGGACACTGTCCCGAGACGACGGCCGGCGCTGAGGTGACAGACGGAACATACCAGTCCGACTCAGACCAAAACCACTTCCGGCGGCACAGTTCGATCGCGGGGTCGGCTTTCAGAACCGGCCAGCGGGGCTTTGATGCGCCGTCGGCGGCGGTGCGGCGGCCGGTGTCCTTTATGCATTGACCCGCTGCGTCGGCCGGCGGCCGTGACAGTAGCGAGCGAGCGGCGACGGCCCGTCTCGAGAGGGCCCACTGAGCGCTTTGTCGGCCCCGCTGACCTTCCGCCGGTGCGGAAAATCTGAAAAATGATGTATTTAATTGTGCAGTGTGTATTTATGTGTGGGGTGAGGAGGGTGGTTTGAGCGCCGCCGCCAGGAGTGACCGAGAATGGCCAGCTCCGACGGTGCATTCCACGCTCTTTCAGCGCCCGGAGTGATGGTGAATTGATGACCGCTTTGTGGCCAGTCGCTGGCCGCCGCGACTTGGCGAGATCCGAGCCCACCACGCCGATCCTTGACCAGCTGACGTCAGTCGACGTGAGGGAGACGTGTCCGACACGGTCTGAAGAGACCGCGGAGCGGCGAACTTCTGACTTGTGTTGCCAACCGTCCGACATCATCGACTGCCATCATTGGGACCATGACCGTCGCCCCGTTTCACAACTGTGTGGGAGACTCGCTACAGCCGCGGGCGGCGGGATGATGGGTTACAGACCGCGCATCCAGCGCTACCCGAGTCTCCTCAGCCCTGAGGCGTCGGACGGAATCTTTGCGCCATCCCGCTGCGTGGCGTAACGGGCTGAGAATCTCGTTCGCCAGCCATTAGCTGCGGCTCGGTCGGCTGGTTAGAGCTCCGACTCGTCCTCCATCCTCAGCCGACTGCTGTTACCGCCGCCGCGCGGGCCGCCTGATTGCCGGGCGAGCTGCCAGACGGAAGCCCGGGCGTCCGCTGAAGGCTGCGCTGAGTTGAGACCGGGTCGGGCCGGGCCCTGCTGGGGCTGGGCCCTGGCTGAAGGCCCTTTGTGTCACGCCACGTCGGCTGGCCAGTCGGGCCAGCGGCGGCCAGGTTAGGCAGTTCCGGTGACGAGGAGGTCACGGGGTAGTTTCAGATGGGCGGCACTCTGTCTCGCCTGGGATGCCTGCACGGAACCCGCTGCTCAGGCGACCGACTGGTGGTGGGAAAGGCCGGGCCCACACCTCCCGAAAACGTCACAGACAAGTCATCAGGCATGGTGGCACATTTCGTGGGATGCACTCTCGCACTTTCCAGTAGGTATTGCCCAAGAGCTCCGCCACACTCCGAAAGTTGGTGGGTGGGGGGGGGGGGGGGGGGGCCGGGGGGGGGGG
>JARFNZ010190433.1:0-15756 GCA_031763405.1 Balanus nubilus
GAAGATTTAAGCGATTGTTTTGGCCGAAACGGGCCCCCCCCCCCCGTTCCTACGCCTATGGTCACAACCCACGGCAGCCAAAGATCAGTCAAAGGAGCTAGAAAGATCCGGCCACATCTCACTCCCCTGGAGGGAAGGGGAAATTACACAGCACAGCGGGAGCCTGAAAGGGAGGCTGGGTCGATCTGCCCGGGCCTGGACCCACATTAGCCCTGAGTGTACAGGGTACATATATCTGGGATCTCCGGGTATACGCGGCGGCACCCGAGGCAGCTCCCGATTGATTGATGACCTGGGGAGCCCAATGGACCGTGAGCTTCCGATCCACCATCCCCCCTCCACCTCCCCCCCCCCGCACCGCCCCTCCCCAATCTCAGCATGCCATCCAGGCCACGGCGCCGCACCAGCCACCCGGCAAACGATCAGACGAGGAGACGCCGTCGCGCCGGCCCGTACCGTCTAATGGCAGATCTGGCGCGGTGGGGGCGATCCTGGCGCGGTGAGGCGATCCTGGCGCGGTGGGGCGATGCCGGCGCGGTAGGGCGAATCTGGCGCGGTGGGGCGATCCTGGGGTGGTGGGGCGATCCTGACGCGGTGGGGCGAGGTCGGCGCGGTGGGGCGATCCCGGGGCGGTGGGGCGAGGCCGGCGCGGTGGGGCGAATCTGGCGCGCTGGGGCTAGTCAGGCGCAACGGGACGGATTCGCCGAATCCGGGACGTATCCGCGTACAGATAGGGAAGGTCACCGTGACATAAGATTCGGGTCGAGATTTGTTCGGCACAGCTGATAAAGATGGCACGGCAGGAGGGCAGCTGCTGCGCCGCTGTTCACAAGATGATGACAATGGCGTTGGGGACTGGTTTTGAGGTTTTATTCTTTAAAAAAATTACGTATTTTTATCGATTTTTCGATATGCGTCTGACACTTATCTGAGACCGACTTCCTTCTTAAAACCGTCAATGAAGTTCCTGTTTTCATTTTAAAACGTTCTGTTTGTGACGTCAGGACCATAGCAATTTATTAGTACAATGCTGGCGCAAACGCGACGGTGACGTTAGGTAATTCTACACTTGCTAGGTGCTTCCGTGGTCATGCTTTATTGCGTTGCGTGTCAAATAAGATCGATGACATATTTGTTTTATATAATAATGATCGATGACGCATCTTACGTCTTAATATACTGGTAATATATCTTGAAATATGGGACACACGGTTCAAGGAAGAAACGAAACATCCAACATGAGGCATGATAAGTTAAACATGGAAGTAAATGCCTCTATCTTACCTCTCCAGCTTCTTGTTCCTCAACTCTGCAGCCACATGATTCTCCGAACTTCTTATGAACTTGATGATGGACAAACATTTAAAGCCGGCAAGTATTGCGGCGTTGCTTTTAGAAAACCTGGGTCTGACGCATTAGCCCTGGCAGTCATGACACTTAAGTTGAAGAAATGTGAATTTAAAGATCAAATATACTTAAAAACGGCTAATAATTGATTAGAAAAAATAAATACTTGGAACATGGCAGCTTCTTTGTCACTCTAATATCGTGTACCAAGATCAAGTATCAAGATCTCTCCTGGAAATAAAAAAAAATCCACGCCGTACGCTCATACAGATAATTCTAGAGCATCCACTTACAGTCTACCCACATCAACCTTACAACGATAAACTATATAGCTTTAAAATCTTGTATATGCAGCTAAGACAGAATTTCCGAAACGAATCACAACCGCGACGCTCCAATTGAGATTCTCGAAGAAATAACAACACGCAACAAAATGCCGCATCAGCGTCATTATTGGCCACTAAAATTGCCATGGTCCTGACGTCACAGCATCAAGCACCGCGATATTAAGTATGGTAGTTTTTATCATTTTTTTAGCCCATTTTTATGTTTAAAGAATTTATATCTAAACTTAAAGCACAACAAATTATCCTCATTTTCATCAGACCAAAATATTGGTACCTTACAAAACAGTCCCCAATCCCATTGGGGCTTACTAACCCATCAATTGCGTCGGGTATTTGGCTTCCATCAGGTCCATCAGGTCCATTTTGTGTAAACACGAGGTAACCATACTGACGGAATGCTCACTACCAAGCAAATATGCAGTTTGTACGATGCTAACGCGGTTAATACAAAAACATTAACATCGGCTTCGTCATGAACCGTTCGCTTTCAGTGAGTTCGATTTTCGTCGGTTACTTCCAACGTCCATTGATTCTAATCAGCAATGCAAAGCTGGTCGTTTCCAATGCCTTTCATCGGGTAAATACCCATCGACTTGGAAAAGACGTCCACCGCCAAAGCCAACTAACCAGACAAAAGGCGACACATATCGCCGACTTTACAGACTGTAGGTGCCGTGACCGGGCTCAACAGCCGCACACCAGTCGATAGATAGGTCCTGCCACCCCCACCCCCTCCCCTCCCCCCCCCATCCTCACGGTCAGGGACACCGCGGAGGTTCCCATCTGGCCAAGGCGCAGCCGGCTCCCTCAGGAAGTGTACCGGGTAATGGTAATGGTAGTGATAATGGTTAGACAAATTCCATGCCCCCAGGCGTTTTGGCCCTTAATTAATGGTGATTACGGAAAATGAGCTACAGCACTGTTGAGCATTTAAATCTATGGCTACGTGCTTACTTTTCCCATATGCAATTGTTTAACGAAGTATTATTTAAAACACCATGAAAATAGCCGGAGATCGTTGGGGATCCTGGATCCGAGGTCCAGGAATGCAAAGTGGACCCCAGACTATTTTACCTTTTTGCTAGCTAAATGAATAGAACAAGCTCAGACACTACAGAGGGATCAAAACCAATAAGTTGTAACACATATTAGACATGTATCACCGTTGTCATTGTCATAATCTGGATTCGAAATTTGAGGCATCAAGGATCCGAGCACATGTCTGGTAATGGTAATGGTAATGGTAATGGTAATGGGCGCCACCGGCCCGACCAATAACAACCCGAAATCACCACGGGAAGAGATAGCCCCTTAGAAGGGCTACACGGTACACGTTGCTCCCAGCACTGGTAATGACCGCCCCTACCTACCCATCACCTCGGGAGGTAGCGCGAAAGACAAGGCACGAGGCAGGTGCACGATATACGATCGATCAGAGATCCTCATTCCGGATGAGTAAATGAGTCATCCGTTCGACAGTTAAGTCCAAATTGTTCAGCTCATGTTCATCTTCATGTTATTATGTTCATGTTCTCCGGTTACATGACCGTATGTATATATGCGCCTACGCCATCAAGCAACGGGGTCAATTACTTGTTCATTACCCATTATTGTTTTTGTGGTAAAAAAAAAATTGTGCCTTGTTCATGACAATCTGCAAATACCTGTAACTTATTTTCTTTATTGCTATCCGGACGGCCAGAAAATCGTTGAATTTCCGGCACTCTGAAAGACAAACCAATACGGCATACGGATGAGTATCGATGCCGCCATGAACGGAGCGTCACAGAAATAGCGCCGCTGTACGCCGCGGAGCCGGTGTACCTGGCATGGCAGCGGCCGCACCCGGGGAGAAACTCTGCTGCAGTGTCCGCGCACGTGGCTGGTCTGTGAGCGGTTCACCAGTCTGTAGACCACAGACTGCAGACTGCAGACTGCAGAGGGTGCATGCATGGGAGAGTTAGCCGGCGAAGTGAGAGCGGGACTGTTACCGCAGCCGTCGCCGTCCGGGATCAGAGTCAGCACGAATAGTTCAACTGTTTAGCTGGGCATCGCTGGCTGTTTGACTGGGAACCAGGCTACATCGGCGCTCAAGGATATGGAAGTTAACACTATATTGTAAAGTAGACAAACATAAATGCACATGTGTAGGAACATCATCTGAAGCAACGGTCATGCTGGCAGACAACTTCAGAAAATGTGTTTAACAACATCCATATTATTTTTTGCAGACACGAAGACAATAACATCTAAGTCGCGGCACAAGGAACCGCCGTGTACTTACGTATCAAAAATCCGTCTGTACAGACATGGAACAACCCGATATGTCAGTACACCTGCACTCTATACCATCACACAATCCAGCAAAACCACACCATCCACCAAGGCAGAACAAATCCAAGGAAACTCCCTCCCCGATTCCCACCACACAGGCACCCGGTCTCCAATCTTCACCAAACGTGCCACGCCCACCCTGATCGTCGAAACTCCCATCGATCCTGCTTGGTAAGCCATCCATCCGAGACCCACAACCGGGGGGGGGGGTGCAGGGGGGGGGGGGAACACGCGTCCCGTTCCCACGGTGGCCGACCGCTCGTGCCGCCGTCTCCCCGGAGACAGGCGAGACAGGGAGACAAACAGGGCCGTCGGTCGACTATGGGCGATACGCTAACGATCCGTGTCACCGGCACCATGGCACCACGGCACCACCGGCACCGCTGGCACCAACGGCACCGCTGGCACCAACGGCACCACCAGCACCACCAGCACCACCGGCCCGCCCGTCTGTCAGAAATGTGGGTGGGACCAGATCGGCAACAATGCTCGTTTGGGGACAAAACTAAAAATGGTCACCACACACTTGTGACGAAACGTTGAATTTCGTTTGCTAATTGCTTATACATCAATATGATATTTAAGATAAGCTTCTGTGAACAAACATTGTTTTTATTTTTAATGTGGGTTAATCTAAACGATATGGCTAAACAGTAGCAGAAGAGCAAGCCTCCGCAGGATGAGGCACTAAAAGATAAACAAATATGGCTGAATGATGCGTGACGAAGCAGAATGTAGATTTTGTCCAGCCCCTCTGTCACACGGACCTAATTCAGGACTGTGATCGACTCAGTGTCGTTGAGTTAAATTCGACCTAACTCTGACTCAAAGGCATTGAGTCAGAAGGTGCTGAGTTGAGTCAGAGTTCTGTCACATGAATTGTCGCTTGAGTCAGAGTTATGTCACCTTCAGTCAGCTCATGTCAAAGTTGAGTCGACTCGTTCTTTTGAGTCAAATGAAATAATGCAGTGACTTTGAATCGTAATCTTGGAGATTTGGCAGCTTCAACACTGCGTCTATGGCGTTGTATGGAAGGAATCGTTTTCGAAATATCCCCGACCGCAACCCTCCCCCGTCAACAACTTTTGGTGTTGTTTAGTAAACAAAATAATCGAGTCAAGATTGAACCCGCTCAAGAAGCTTTCAACACCTTCTTGAGTCAGAGATGAGCCAGGAGTAAAAGTAAATGAGTCAGAGTCGGCCAAAACCTTTGCACCACCACTTGAGTCAGAGCTGAGTGAGTCTTTCGGAAATGCATCAGAGTCGAGTGAGTCAGTTGGGAATATCCGAGTCCAGCGCTGCCTGAACCCGCTCACCAACTTCTTCCATACCATTCCAAGCCAGCCTCCCTCAGGTATCAGCTCTCAACTCCGTCCCTCACCGTGCCAGCCCGCCGGCACGACAGATGGCTTGGAGGAGAGAGAGGAGAGGAGAAGGGAGAGCGGAGAGAGGAAACACTGGAACTAGGCTATTCGGTAATTAATCACACGGCCGAGAAGCGCAATCACGCAGTCAAGCATAAAGCTAAGAAAGCTAAACGGCTTCACCCAACGTGGCACCAAACGGTCGGGAGTTTCCCCTCCCCATAGTCAAGGATTTTCCAGGTCCGCCACATCAGATTCCTTAAATGGTGAAGGATGTTTTTCAATGGGGCATGTCGAAATTCTTCTCCATAGATGGCAAGTCGACCGTTTCAGTCTTTGTTTTGGTAACGTACGAGTTAGTAAGGACAGAAAGATGGGAACGACACCAATATGGTCGTTTCGTCAAGACGCAACATCACAAATGTAGACCTACTTGGGTCAAGCTTGGCCTGAGGTAATTATTTTCGTTAAAAAATAGCCTGATCGGACCAGCTTTTATTTAATGCGAAGCGCCTTGAGACAAACACATTGGTGTAGAACCGAAATAACCTTCCTATCTTCATTGGATAAATAGTTAATAGCGAAAAACTGTAACTGGCTTATAGCGCGTTGGGCCGTGAAGGACGGGGTCCGTGCTAGCTCCTCTAGTGGAACTGTTTGCCCCTGTCGTGCCCCACTGTAGCAAATAATTAAAAAATCGGTCAGACGCTGAATAATTTCCTTGCTAGTGAGGGATTTTTTTCAGTTGTAGTACATCGATATCGATCAAAGTTCGGTCAAGGATGAAACCCAACTGATCAGTGACATAAGCCACCATTGAGGCATGTCATGACAGCCGACTGGTGATCTGGAACCAGACGAGGTTCACCTAGTCATCGTGGGCGGACAAATTACCCTCTAGGCGCATCTGGTAACCGCACGTGATCATTTGGTAGCACGCAATTCCGTCCGCAAAACACACTCGACTGACACGCAGAGCGCGCAGCGCGAGACAGTGAAATGCGGGACGACCAGACCACGAAAGGTCACGGCGAGGCCATAAGGTCACCACAAGGTCATGACAAGGTTTTGAAGTCATGACAAACGCGTGAGTGACAGGCGCTATTTGGGCTTATGAAAGTGTAGCCGGCCGAGGCACCAGGGGCGGCGGAACATTGCCATGGGCAAATCGTGACTTCAATCCGATTCTTGTCATTCAACAGCAATATGCCACATATTCGCAACACATCCAAGGATGGGACAGTCTGCTTCCCCCACCGCACTTCTCTCGTTTCAATCGCACGTCGCCAAATACTTTTTGGATTTTTTTTTCACCTCCACTCAAGCGTTGTTATATTTTTAAAATGTCTTGCTAGCTGGCTATGGCCCACGTACTAATGAGATATTCTTTCTTCATAAGTGTAGCAAAGCAAAAATATTGCAGTTTCAAAGAGATAGAAAAACTTACACGTGAAGATACCAGTACAGTGCGAGGGTAAATGATGTGATGTCATACCAAACCAATTAATGCCATTACTATAGCCTGTTTATTTTCAAAAGGCGAACGATCCAAAGTGTATTTTCAAATCTGTTACGTGCGTGTAATGTAAATGTTCCTATACAAAAATAGTTGCGAGGTAACATTTCATTCATTTAACATTGAAGCTATCTGAGATTCTTTGCGGAGGGCACTTTTGACCGTTTGCCGTTTGAAAATAAACGGGCTATAGCCATTAATTCACACACATCAAAACCGACTACCAAAGCTTATTCCTGTTGTAGGCCAATCACCTACATATGAGCCAAGCTTGGAAGTTTCCCACACATTTATCACCTGAACTAACAATTATAACTGGACGTTGAGGTCGATGTTTCCTGACCAGATTCGGTTGGGATAAAGTTTGACCTGGGTCCCACGTGTTTCCCACAGCTCAGAAAATTCCTTGTCACCAAGGTCTGTCGATAGCTGAGCTTATATGCCGTGTTCAAAGTTAGTGCCACAATAATATGCCTGATTCAACTGTTGTGTGAGGAAAATCGCCTGAAAGTTGAAGGACATGATCAGTGATTAGTTACAGATTCGCGAATATTCGGACCCGAATAAAGACTCAGATAAGCTATTAAGTTATTCATATCCTCATAGGGGAGAATAGGATATACCTAAGGGTGCTGACTCGCACTATGGTCATTCAATTATTCAAGAATTAACTTTTCACACATATACAAGGTGGTCCAGAAAAAAATAATACCTGGCAATTTCTCGCGAACATGTGTATAGTTGAAATGAAATGCCAACTGATACCACCTTTGGAAGCCAACGAAACGGCAAACAAGATTCAACCACTGCAGGCCGTTTCAGCGTATGCAAATGACTGGTACAGCGTCTCAAAACACTGAGCCGATTCATAAAAAGTGGGCGGCTGCGGACGTTCTAGTTAGTTCTGACTAGATGAAAATGGCAGAGGACTGTGCCAATTTGGGAAAATATTCGGCGATTTCGATTGAATGGCATTTAAGGCAATGGTGAAAATGGGGAGAAGCACACCGTATTGTTTTCCCTCGTAATTTAAAATTTCCAATCATCATCGTCGTCACATTTTCCAGTCATGCTAAAGCGCCTCGAAGTGAAATCTGATCGTAAATTCTTCACTTCCGACCAAGGTGCTTCGTAAGGGCGTCGGTCCTGCGATAGCGGCGTAACGAAGGCATCGAGCCGTGACGATAGCGTGACGCCTCGTGGTGACCCGGCCGCGCTCCGTGACGGCTCCGTGGCGCCCGAGACTAACTGTGACGGCACCCGTGACGCCGTGACGGCCGGGTGAGGGGGGGGGGGTGAAAACCTTACGTCAGACGCCACACGCATAACGCAGGGAGTGGCTGAAGAAGAGCAGGATGGTGCCAGCGTAGCGGAGACGGAGTGATCTGGCCGACCCACAACAAATACATAATATTGGACTGATGCTGGGTAACTTCTCAAGAAGTTCGGTAAAACATAGTCCTTGAAAGTCATCTTTTCCTCATATTTCCATAAAGAACCTTCAAGACAAGTGATTATAGCGATGCAACTTCCAGAAATTCCACAAAAAAGGCATATCAGATTTTGAAAAAGCGTTTTCGACGAGCTACAATGGCTGGGGAATGGTGTAAAGTTACCAGGCTGAAGTGTAACGGAGTGGTATCAATGTCACGCAGGGGTGTAACGGAGTGGTATCAATGTCACGCAGGGGTGTAACGGAGTGGTATCTATGTCACGCAGGGGTGTAACGGAGTGGTATCAATGTCACGCAGGGGTGTAACGGAGTGATATCAATGTCACGCAGGGGTGTAACGGAGCATCACCAGTGGTGTAACAGCGCCGGATCAGGAAGCGCGATCGGCAGTTGTCACCTCTGACCCCGCGGGTTGACCCAAGTTGACCCGGGTGAGTCTCGCCCAGCCACGTCGGCGACAGAATGTGCCTGGCGACTTGCTCCCGCAATTGACGGGGGTTTGTGATGGACTTAGAACACTGTCCACCGTTACCGATCGAACGTAACCTTTAATTAGCAACCCTGCGCAGCGCCAAAACTAAAACTTCCCATAAAGCCTCCAATGGCCGGGAATGTAGAAACGTTACGGGAAGTGAAATGGGGCAGTAAAATAGGTATCTTGATTAGAGAGAAATCCACCATTATTATTCAGAAGAAGCGTTGGCATCGAGGTATTCCGGTTTTGGTGCAACTGTGATGACATACCTACTAATATACTAATTTCAAAATACTGAATTCAAGCCATACACACAAAAATACATATATTTTTATTGGGAGTCATGCCGTCCGGATAGCCTCCGAACTTCTATTCAGAACGAAGTATTTCGCTATGCTGGCACCTACCACTTCAATGATGCAGTTCTTCTGTTTACAACTTGACAAGGTGCAACACAAGAGAACATGTCGAGTACATGTTCTCTGGACATCTCTAGATGTCTAGTGCCTCTGGCAAAAACCCTTTCATCTGGCAAAACCCACCGGAATCATGCATAAAACATGCTCTAAAGCCGTAGATGTACATTTTTGGAAAGCGGCCGGGTGCCTGTGATGTATATATCGAGTCTCATACGGCTATCCCAGTTCGAAACCATGTCAAAGGTGGCATTTGTCCATAATGAGCCCATTCGAATGCATTATGTGTATGTGTGGCCGTGATGAGGCTGTTCTGCTAGATGTGGCCGTGCCGTGTGTTCCGGCTGGTCGGAGGGACAGAGTACGGCTGGAGATAGCAGATATGTGCCGGGAACGTCTGGGATCTGTTCGTGACCCCATCATGACCGTGGTCGACTGCCGTCTGGCCGCCACAGTTATTAATCGCATTATATGTCTAGACAGACGGCAATGTACGCTGTTGGCACTGTGGCTGTTATGTGCCTGGAATATGAACATGGTCCGATCATAGCTGCTTATAGCCTGACCGCCACACTTGACCGCCACACTGCCATGATATGATCTGCTAGTCCAAACTCCCCGCCCCCGTCCCCCCCCCCCCCCCAAAGAAACAACAACATCCAGACATTGGTGAAGTAGGAACGCCATAAGATAACCTTCCATGGTTGGAAAAGGGTAGTCCAGGGAAAATTAACCCGGTAATTTCTCCATAACGGTGTGAATATTTGTAATATCATGTTGAATCATACCTCATTCGCAAATGATACTACCCCCGTCATTCTTTAGAATAACTCGCGTAAATATCGGCGGATCGCGACAAAAATTCCCGCCACACTGGTCAATTTTCCACCTACCCGGAAAATGTCTAAATCGTGACCGTCACTACACAGAGACACAGTAGTTCTGCCCTTCTCTGGAGAGTTCAACCGTAAACCCAGAATCTCCTCAAAGAATATCAACGATCAACGAAAATTTTCGACATTCACCTTAGAATGCGCCATCCATTTGTTTTGAGCGTTGACTAAGGACATACAAAGCTGAGGGGAAAAAGTAGCTGAGCCTGTTCAGCACCTCCTCGTCCACAATCCAAATATGTACCGATGAGGCTGCATGTCATCCATGGAAAGAACATCTGAGATAACATCCAGCGGACCCCAGACGGGCCCAGCGGCGGTCCGTGGTGTAAGAGTGTCCCAGCGGTCCCTGGCCGGCTGGTCACGCCAGCTGACGGCGTGGTGACGACAAAACTGGCGCAGCGGCGACGCAAGCGGCGCGGTGGTGGCAACACTGGCGCGACGTCAGCTGTCTGACTGACCGGCGACGAGCAGCGGCTGTGGACATCAGCTGGCGGCGGCGGCAGTGGTGGCGGGGATGGTGGAAACAATTCGATGGATGTAAATAGAGGGGATGTGCCCAAACTTCCCGGAGAAACAGGCAGCACGGCGCCTCGATCGATCATCAGGGCACCTCGATGGGGCTGCAATCACCTTTAAATCCCACAGGTGTGACGACGAACTCCGGCTAAAGCTCTGCTGAGTGCCGGGAGCAGGCACTGGTCTGACCTTTGGGCTCGTACCAGCAGAGACGCCGGGGGGGGGGGGAGGGGGGCAGGCGGATCCAAACTTCTGTCGCTTCGCGTCCCGGAACATAGGGCAGCTCCGGCTCCAAATGGCACGAGGTCCCGGAGATTTACCGCGACAGCCTGATCATTTCAACAAATGATGACAGTGGTGGCAGCGAAGACGCACTTGGTACCGTGTCAATCCCTTCATTAGCATTTACCCTTTGATGAGTATGATTAGAAAGAACGATAGCAAGGGCTACGTTGATCTTCCCTATCACAGTCTAATCAGGTTTAATAATTAAATCACATGTGAGACTACATAAACATTTCACAACAATAGAAACCAGAATTTTCATTTGTTCGCTCTTCGTTAAGTTTAATTTCATGCAGACTTCTGCGTTGCATTAGTGCGACATGAAGGCTATTGATGATCATTCTTTGAATATAGAACTATGAACAAAACATGTCAGTGCTGTAAATACGGCTGCTTTTATGTTTGTGAGTTGTGACCAAGTGGCGCATCGACCGTCGATGTGTTATTCCGTCACTCATACTATCAAATAAATAACTAAAAGTAAACATACTGGGGCCTACTCAAGACGCGGAGACGGAACTGATTGCAGCTATTCGTGGGCCGTGGTGGTGGTGACATAGCGTAATAAGAAGCACAAGAGAAAGCGGATCCAATTTTAGCGCCCCCACAAACAATACAACTACAGGTCACGGCGTCTGCGGTCTCAGCCTCAATATGAGCCGACAGACGCGCTGGAAAACAGAGGAGACATCATATTGTCCCAATATCACTGTTTATTTATTCATTTTTATTTATTTGTGCCAGTTGACAATGCCACCCAACTACAGCAGCCAGCATCGGCTTTTCCGAGTCGCTGTTGACCTACGGATCGATCGGGAGATCATTCCCGAAATGATCTCCCGGTAACCCTGGGAATCGAACCCGGGACCTCTCACATGGAAGGCGACCATGCTACCTCAGACCTAACCCGGTTAATTACGCTATCAACCACGGTTTCGAGTCACCACATAATACGAATAGCAAACGCTGATGTGATCCAGCCTCTGCACTTATTATCTCACTAGCACCGCCTGTTACCCTGCCAATTACCATGATCGAATCATGGTAAATAATGATATGAATACTGTGACAGTAAAAGCTATATGTAAATACCGTACGCTGAAGACACCAATGGGAAACACCACCATGGCGGAGGTGATGTTGGCGATGGCGGGCATGGAGGTCACCATCACCTGCTGGTTTCGTTTCTCCTGTCTACAGAGTATGCTGTTCCGATCTCGTCTGCGGCGCGGCATAAGTCTGGAGGTCATTTTCGAGGAGGACGTCTACATGCAGCCGGGTCAGCCGGGGTCAGGCCACGCCAGACGGAGGTCAAGGTCACCAGAGCGGCCGCCCTTCCGCGCGCCCAGCCTCATGACTCTCACGGAGAACGAGTACGTACCGGACTGGCGTCTAAAGCTGGATTCACACTAGATGTGTGTTTGCACAGTCGCATGCGAAGACGAAAAACACACCCGCACACGCATAAAATAGCATATTGCCATGTTTTGTTGCATAAGGACTTCCTGATAACGCTTAAATTCCTCCTTCCTCCTGGCCTAAATTGGCGAAAGTCATCACCCGCTATGGAATCGATCTCAATGCGTCCTGGTGAACTTTGACCGACGCTCACGTCCCTAATATCTTTGACCACGTGCGAACTAGTTTTTTTTAAAAACTTTTGACAGTTACGCGTCAGTTCATGTCAAAACGCATCCGTTGTGATTTCGCCTTAACCACACCACATTAGAAACGCTACTGAACATAACGACAAGGATCGATAAGATATCGATAAAAGGCAATGTGTGACTGTTGTTCCTGGTGCCCTACCTTCTACATATTGCATCTGACAACAAAGATTAATTACAGGAAAGAGGAGCTCTGTAGATCAGGAACAAGGCATCGCTGATGGAGATGTGTCATTGGACGTCAGTGTTGCATGATCGATACCTTTCCCTGACCAACATAATCAGAGCAACATCACGGACGCGTCTCCAAACCGTTCGTTTCCCGCATTGTATCGATCCTTATCAATGTCATTCTTGGCGGCGGCGTCATAAACCGAGAATGGGAGGGAGCGGGGAGGGGGGGGGGGGGGCAGGGGCACTCTAAAGTCGACTCTTCCTATGCAACGCCCATAAGCGTTATGTTACAAAATAACTATTCAGTCGGTACGCGACTCACTTTTTCAGTTGTTGGGGGAAACATCCCCGTCTTCCGTTTTTGACGCCCATGGTCATGCTTTGTTAATAGGGGGTTAAGAGTGCCACGACTGGTGAGGCAATTTGCGCCCACCCACGGGCATGCTTCTTTACATCTGACATCATCCCTCCAGATGGCAGCATTTGGGATTCAATTGTCAATTCCGTGAGATTCAGGATATTTTTCCTACCGCATGCACAACATTTTAGCATCTTTTTACGACATCTAAAAAGTGTGCTGCAATTTACAAACCACAGTTCCTGAAGGCTGAGTGTTTGCAGTGGCGATATTAGGCGAAATTACAAAATCACCGGATCACAATAGACCAAAGACACCAAACAGTCTGACTGGTCCGACCGTCGAGTTACTGTCAGCACCGAGCCGATACCGTGAGGGTTCCTTAGCGTGGCGTAGATACCTGCCCGCGAGGTCCCGCGACCGGCTGCCTGACTACTCTTGCGTCTATGGCTGCGGACAGGGGTAAATCTTCTACAACAAAAGTTGGTGGCCGGCGAAATGTTTCCGCCTTTGCTTGGCTTAGATAAAAAAAAAATGTGGAAGACAGGTGTCTTAAACCATCACTGACGTTTGTGGAGGGAAACGAAACGTCGGCGGGTTGGTGGGATGGTAGCCACGCGTATCAGATACCTAAACATCAACAGGCGTGCGGCTCCTAAGGCCCCGTCCTCACTGAGTGGAAAGTAAACGTAACGTAAAGCAAACGTAAGCACTCGATTGCATTATTTTAATTGCACCGTAACTTACAAAGTTCATCTTATTATTTTCCCTTCAACGTCACATCGATACCTGTTTGTGGCCTGCTTGTGTTCGTGACTGCTTGTGGTCTGCTCAAGTTTGTAAACCCTACGTTTTGTCTACGTTTGCTCTACGTTATGTTTACTTTTCGGGCAGTGTGAGGACCGGGCCTAAAAGACTGTCGCTTCGTCTGCTTACCCGGCGTAAAGCTATGCCTATCTCTGCTGAAGCGTTACTCAGTGAACGGGCGTCACTCGTTTTTTTATTTTTTTATTTTGTCCGGGTCGGCCATTAGCCATGCTTCCCGGGGGACGCTAACATGTGCCGTCTGTGGAGCCGTGCCTGTGCTCCACCAGATGGCTGTATCGACTCACTCGGCCCTCTGTGTGGCTGTACAGGTGCACCTGTGTGATCACGGCGGCAGCAGCTGAGGACCAACGTCTCTCTCCGACCTGTCCTGTGACTGTGGCTGTCCTGTCCGTCCCTGGCTGTCCTGTCCGTCCCAGACTGTCCTGTCCGTCCCAGGCTGTCCTGTCCGTCCCTGGCTGTCCTGTCCGGCCGCCTCTGTCCGCCCCTGGCTGCCCTATACGTCCCTGGCTGTCCTGTCCGTCCCTGGCTGTCCTGTCCGCCCGCCTCTGTCCGCCCCTGGCTGTCCTGTCAGCCCGCCTCTCTCCGTCCCAGGCCGTCCTGTCAGCCCGCCTCTGTCCGTCTCAGGCTGTTCTGGCCGCCCGTCCCGACACCTGGGATCCGGCACAGGTGTGTGCGGAGTTCAGACGGGCATGGCAGACCGTGTCCTCCCCCCCCCCCCCCACAGACACACCGCGGCAGGGGACTTCAGCTGAGCTGTGTGACGTCAGCTGCGTGTCGTGTGACGTCACCTGTGTGACGTGTCGTGTCACCAGTGCTGTATGAAACGCTGCCACTGTAGTCTGTACTCTGTACATACCGAGACAGTAGCTGTTAACTTTGTGGTGTGACTGCTGGACTGTTACGTGACACCTGACGGTGCAGTGGTGGTGACGAGTTCGTCACTGTGACGTGCGCGGGTGAAGTGACTCTGACGTCACTGTGACGCACGCCGCAAAAGGTGATCTGAGAGGAGTGCAGACGGCCTCCGTGCAGTCTTACTGGTCCAGCGACTGCGGGGAAATCTAACAGTAAAGTAACCCCGGGAAAATCCCCAAACTTTCTGTCCCGAGTGGAAACTGTGGGAATATGGCTGCGCTGAGCCCATGCAATCTCCGACACGTTAAGTCTCAGACAGTTGGTAGTCTCAGCTGTACTGTAAATACGAAGGCTACGGGGTGGCGTTAAAAGCTGCTGGTGTGGCTGGTCTGTTGCTGGGTGGCGAGAAGGCGAGGCGAGCTTGTTGCTGGGAGGTCTGGTGCCTTTGATAAGTGCCTTGTGAACTGATGGATTCATCCGTATGCCACCATTCACCATGTTCCATTACCCACCATCTCTTTAGAAACCTGATTATGGGTTTGCGATATGATCTTACCGCTTAAGTAATTAACCAACTTTCTGATTGGTTGGTTGACAGAAAATGATTCGGGAATATGCACATTGTATCACTAGTTATCAAGCTGAGAAAGTTGGTAAAAGTCAGCTCAATGACTGTGATATCAGCTGAGTGACATCCTACTTCACACTGCCAGTTGACTGACGTCAATATCTCCAGCCATCAGCTGGCTGGGCCGGTAACCTGTTAACTGGGGCCGACATCCCTCTATACCCCCGTCCCCAGCTGCACATTGACCGACCGTGCTGCCCCTCCAGTGACGGGGGAGCCAACATCCCTCTATACCCCCGTCCCCAGCTGCACATTGACCGACCGTGCTGCCCCTCCAGTGACGGGGGAGCCAACATC